>JNVV01000084.1:15263-38017 GCA_000733355.1 Falciphora oryzae
GAAAGGTCGCCCGCATGGCCAGGGGCCCTTCAGCGACGACGATGAGGTGCCGGAACGCCCTAGGCCGCGTGGGAGGACCGCCGGGGGTATCCGGGATACTGCCAGAAGGGAGTACTCCCATTGGGAGTTGGGGGGCACCCTCGAGGCTGCAGACGAGGCTGATTCCGGCCCTCCCCCTGCCACGGCTACTGCGGCCTCTCCTACCCTCTCTGTAATCGTTGTGGCTACAGGGCCGGCGGCTACAGGGCCGGCGGTCCCTGCAGAGGATCCGGACGACCCCTTCGCGCATTTTCCAGCCACGGAGGCGGAGATAACGGCCGCTAAAGAGTCGATTGCACAACGGGTAGCCGCCAGGAGGGCACGGGAGGCGCGGGAGGCGTCACAGGACCGCTTTGATCAGGACCTCCGGAGGGATTTGGAATGCGGGCATTGGGATGAGGAGGGTCGTTGGGTTGTAAAGTAAATTTAGGGCTATTGATTCATTTATTTTCCATTTCTGAATAGCTTCATTTCGTTGTTGTGCATCGCTTTTTATTTTGGGCGTTAATGGCCTGTGTTTTTTTCTATGGCTGCGCCACAGAAAATCACATGATTGCCGATACCGGCGGTGGCGGAGGGGTGCGTAGGAAAAGGGTGCGTAGGAATAGGGTGTTCCCGGAATAGTTCCCCAAAACAAGTTGAAGTTCGCTTTGTCCCCTGCTGTGGCCCTACATTTTGATTCAACCAAAAGCGGGAGCTTCGCCCATTCACCACCAAATTTTGACTTGTGTGCGGTGCTTGAGGCACCGACGCACGGACCCGTTGGGGTCACGTCTTAGGCCTGCGGAGGATGCCCGCAGTAGTGTAGTGCAGGATACGCCCAATACGAGATTGCAGTCGCAGTGCCAGTTGCCTGCACCACACACAACCACGGATGGAGCGGGGTGCGAATGCGGGAGGCCTCCGTTTAGGCATCCCGTGAATGAAGCAGGCAAACCACGGACAGCCACATAAGAGACTGTGGTGGCTTGCAAATATTCTCATCCAAACGCTGCCCACCTCCTCGCTCGGGCGGGTGTGGACCATGGGCTTCATTGGCTCACAGGTGACGCATCTCGACGCAGGCAATGGCTTGGCCGCCGGTTCCTCGGATGCCTTGCCCACCAAGATTACTACGAGGCAGATTATGACTTCCAAAATACTGCTGCGGGGGGTTGAGGAGCAAAAACGAGGGCGAGAGAGAGTTTATTTGACGTCGGAAAATCGGGATCTACCAGTCCCTGCCTCTCAAGGGGCATACGACGTGCCAGCGCTACCTAAGCTTGACACTAGATAGGCTACGGTGTTGCTATCGAGGCGGCTAACAAATTAAACCCGAAGGCACACGGGGGTCGGGCCGCGTTCCGGCGCTCCTTGTTAGTAAGTGGGCGATCGGCAGTAGGGTGTGCATACGCCGGGACGTTGTAAGCGCAGCGGGTGGTAGTAGTGCGTTCGGCCGGCAAGTGTGCCGGAAAAAGGGTAAGGCTAGGTTTGGGCGGCCTCGGGACCACCCCTGGGCCCAAGCTATTTCGCTGCGAGCTATTTAAATTGGGAAGCGGGGGGCGGGGAAACACGTCGCCGAGCTAAAGGCCCAGCTTTTCTGAAACGCACGCAGCTGAATTTATCGATCGGTTCGCTAAGCTTCCTCATCACGAATCGCTGCCACGATGTGTGCCATTGACAGGCGGGGGGACCCTATGGCTTGGAGCTGGAACAGAAAGGCGTCCGTGGTATTTTATCCTAGTGCAAGCGCTTTGCTACGAACCATATGGCGGCAGTCCAGGGGATACGTGGAACACGGCGAGGACCATGACGCGGTGCCCATCCGTTAATAGGCTTTCAAGCATCAGTTACTGCCTTCGATTTTCCGCTACTCCAAAGGTGTGAAGCTGGATGTTGCGGCTGGGAATTGACATAGCTGTGCGATGCCCTCGTGTAATGCAAAATATAAATAGTCAAACTCGCTGTTGATACCATACCCACTCAAGTTCGGTCTGAGACAATTTCCTTCAAGAAAACTTGCAAAACCCACCATCGGAAACCGCAGCTACGCCGGAATATGCCCATTTCTCCTCTCCTAAGAGCGGCGGCGCTGACAGTACCCCCTCTTGCAGCCCTCGCATAGATCGTACTCATGCTCAGGCCCAAGTTTGTCCCCATTGTATTCAGGCGTGTCCATGCGAATGCCAGCCCACTTCTTCAATCGGTACGCAAGCCTCTCAACATACGAATTCTCATCGAGCCGCAGAGCGCCCAGTTTCTCGCAGGACTTGCAG
This sequence comes from Falciphora oryzae, assembly GCA_000733355.1. Taxonomy (NCBI): domain Eukaryota; kingdom Fungi; phylum Ascomycota; class Sordariomycetes; order Magnaporthales; family Magnaporthaceae; genus Falciphora; species Falciphora oryzae. The sequence goes on from JNVV01000084.1 coordinate 17,558, forward strand.
CGCTGCTTGAACACAACAGCGTTGTAGCCGTTGTCCGGGAACTGCCGGATTAGGATGGCGATCTTCTTGCTGCCCCAGCCCTTCTGTGAACAGTTTCGGTTGCGGCATTCAAATCTGCCCATGACGTTGGTGTCGTGTTCACCGATGGCTTCGCGGTCGCTTCCGGCGGGGTTGAACCACGGTTCAGGGGAGATGGACTCGTAGGAGAGGGCTTTCATGACGTCTTCGTGGAGGGATGGGAACATGGCGGTCGCATTTCGGAAGATCTCTTCTTTGGGCTTCTTGGGCTTCTTGCCGAACGCCATATTGAGTGACGAAGGTCCGATCTGGGGAGCCGAACTTGAGGTTGATTTCAGGTTGGCGGCGTGGTTGCGGGCTTGTTCGAAGCGCCGGGCAAAAAGGTTATTAACCACAACCGCCGAAGCCGTGAATGGGTTGGAACGGGAGAGAAGTGAAAGCATGGAAGGGTAGAGGATGTGGGTTGGAGCATGGGAGTTGGAGGATGTCGAAGGACGAAAGGAGGTGGACGGGCGCAGGTGGGGGAGCCGTCTAGTCTAAACCCTCGTCCGTTTATCTGGGGGGTGCGCCAGCCCGCGGGGGGCGTTGGCGAGTTACGGGGATTGGGGGTCCTAACACGACAGACGTCATTGTATCTCCTACGAAGCGCATCCTTCCTCGAACCTATCAATTGTTAGTATCGTGCTGTTAGTGCACACTGCCAAATTGCATACAATTCCTTAACACCTGCCATTTCAGCGACTTGACACCAATCCCACGGCTGGGCCCAGGGGGGGGGGGGGGGGGGCCCGAGGTCCCCTTCCCGGACACTTACCGGCCGATAGCATCACTACCACCCGCTCCGCTTACAACGCCCCGGCGTTTTTACGCCCTACTGCCGATCGCCCGCTCACCAACAAAGAGCGCCGGAATGCGGCCCGACCTCCGTGTGCCTTCGGGTTTAATTTATTAGCCGCCTTGATAGCAACATGTAGCCTAGTGTCAAGCTTAGGTAGCGCTAGCACGTCATATGCCCCTTGGGAGGCAGGGACTGGTAGATCCCGATATAATGACGTTAAATATACTCTCTCTCTCTCTCTCTCTCTCTCTCTCTCTCTCTCTCTCTTGGCGATCTCGTCCGGGGTTGACGCTTGGTCAACCGGCCTCCCATTCATGTGAGCTTTGCGCACTGGCTCGGGTCACACGTGGAGACAGCAACGTAATCGGTCTGAGTCTCTCCAATGCAACGTTAAATGTCGATCGTGGAGGCGGAGGTGGCGGATGTGTGCCGAATCCTTATGGTGTTCTTCGTCGACGCTGAAGGCACGAAGAGGGCGGGGCCGAGGTTCTGTTCTTCAAAAGCAGCCTTCCCTGCCGTCTCGCCCTGCGGGCCACGTCAGTAGGGAGGGCACCAACCGCAGGTTGGCATTTCAGCTGACAGCCTCGCCGGATGGCCTCTGCAGCTGAAAATCTTTCTGCATCGCTCAGACCAAGTGGTCGCGGCTGTTGCCGGCCTCTTTCTTCTCTTGACCTGGCCGAACCTGGCCGTCCATCAAGCATTGAGACTTCTGCACACGCATCGACGCAGAGAGCAGACATCGCCGACCCGAGGCTACCAGGAAACCCCGGTCGTCAGCCTGCGTTCGCACAAAGCGATTCTGGGCTTTGTTGTGGTGGTAAACCCTCACAATGGTTCGTCCAAAAAAAGCTGCATTTGAGCGAGCGCCCAAGTTCACGTCGCCAACGAAGCCGTCATGCATGAAGCGTCTGCTGTGGCGCCGTCCGCACAAAGCGATGCCGCATCCAGTGCGCAAGACTCCCTGGACGATGACCTGGGCATCTCCGGACCCGATCCGATGGGCTTGAGGGTCCTGTATCGCCCTCCCGACCGACACGAAGTCGACATCATCTTCGTTCACGGCTTGGGCGGCAGCAGCCGGCGGACGTGGTGCAAGAACCGCGACCTGGAGTACTTTTGGCCGCTCAAGTGCCTACCCCTGGAGCCAGGCACCCGAGACGCTCGCATAATGACCTTTGGGTACAATGCCAGCTTCCGTCCGGGCAGCGGCAAAAGCAAGATGTCGATCCTGGACTTTGCCAAGGACCTTCTTTTTGGTATGAAGTACGCGCGGGAGGACGGCGAGTCAGCTGGTCTACACATTGGGGAGGTATGCTTTCCTTTTTTTATTCCCCTTAACCATCATGCCACATCATCGGGTCTCCTCTCTCTGACATATCTATAGCGCCCTATAATATTCGTTGTCCACTCTATGGGCGGTCTGGTGGTAAAAGAGGTGTGTGGACTCTCCGTTGCCGTTCTAATCAGGAGATCGTGCATTAAATGTATGCCGTGGTCGGCGCGCCTAGGCATACATTCAGGGACAGAGCGACCCAAACTACAAGGAAATCATCAAGGTCGTCTCGGCCATTATCTTCTTGTCGACTCCACACCGTGGCACCGACCTGGCGGAAACTCTAAATCGGATCTTACAGGTTTCCTTGGTGGCGAGCGCCAAGGAGTTCATAGCGGAGCTGGCTACTGGGTCGCAGACGCTGCAGAGACTAAACGAGCACTTTCGTCACCTGTCCCAAGGGCGGATATTTGCAGTTTCTACGAGACTCGCCCGACCCAGTGCTGCCAACGAAGCAGATAATGGTGCTCGACAAGGACTCCTCAGTTATGGGCTACCCCGGCGAGATCTCGAAGGCCCTTGACGCGGGCCACCACGGAGCTTGCAAGTTCGGAAACTCCGGAACCTGGTCAGTCATAACCGAGAGCCGCCTCTGCTGGAATATGCCGCTACTTTATGGTTCTCCCATTTGCCCCTGGACTCGGCGCCGAGTCCGGAGAGGCTGGCAGACATCATCAAGTTCTTCACCGGCCAGGACGTCATGGTGTGGATTCACGTTTCAGCCAAGCAAAATAAACTGAAGTCACTGGTGCTCGCTGCGGAATGCATTAACAGGCTCGCCCTGCGAATCCGAGACGCTGGAGAGGAAGAATCCCCACCACCGCAGCAAGATGTGGCGGCCGTCCTTACAGGCTGGGCCATAGAACTTGTGAGGCTGGTTAGCAAATTCGGCGCCTTTTTGACTCAGAAACCTGACTCGATCTATACACTCGTCCCTCACTTCTGCCCGGAACGATCCCCCATATTCCAGAAATTCGATCAGAAGAAGCTGAGCAAGAAAATTCAGCTATCTTTCTCCCGGCCGAAAGACTGGGATGACTGCCTTGCTAGGCTCTGCCTGCACCCTAGAGAATCCCCTCTGCAGGTTATCGCTGCAGGGGATCGTTTTGTCGTCCTGTGTACTCAAACTCCCTTGTGGCATCAAAGAAGTATCCACATATACAGCTCGGCCACCCTGGAGAAAGAACGGCACATCGTCGTGGGGGGACCTATCACCAGAATTCAAGCGGACCCGGCCGGAGAGAAGCTGGTGGGCTCCAGCGGCTCTGTCACAAGGGTCTGGCTCCTATCTACTGGGGAATGCATCATCAAGACGGTCCAACGCCGAAGAAAGCTCGTGGACATAAGTACTCCCTCGTCCATACTATTCGTTGGTGCCTCAAACAAGCTCCTGGCAGTGGGTGAGGATGGCTGCCTACGAAGCCTCCAGATCGGGAACGACAATGCGCAGTGGGAAATCCAAACCAGGTTCGAGCTCGCCGAATATGACGAACAGGAAAAGAGACCGATCGGGTCCTTGGCTTCGGCATTGAGCCCCGAGGGAGGTCTGGTTGCGATTGCCTTGCGCAAGCACCCTTTCACGTTGTGGAACACGGAAACATCCGCCGTCGTCGCTCGATTTCCCATGGTTGCAGGAGCGCTTGGCGAGATTGTACAGTTGGCCTGGCACCCCTTCAGCGGGGAGTTGTTCGGCGTCGGCGACGACGAGAAGGAATGTCTCATGTTCAAGTGGAATCCGAGCAAAGTCGACCAAGTTTCCACCGTTCGAGCAGGCTCACCCACGAGACCTGGATATCGCTGTAACACAGCCATGTCCGTCAGTAGAGATGGGTCGCTGGTGGCGGTTACTGCGAGCTCGGGGCTCAAAGTCTTCACAACTCGCGATTTGAGACTGGTTTATGAACTCCCACATCTGCGGTTTGGCGGCGGCGTTGCCTTCAGCAGTAACTCTCGACGGCTTTATCTTGGGCTCAGGGGAAGCAACAATTATGTGGATATCCGGGAGCCCGATGCCTTGGCTCGGCTGGACGGGACTTCTAACCGTTATCGATCCAATAGCGACACCGGCACCGCGCATGGTAGCGACGTGGCCACGAGTTGCATCCAAGACGAGAACCGAAGCCACCACCAACTCTACCACCGACGCATTTCCACCCGGGCCTGCGGGCAACCCCACGGCGGTCGACTGTACAGTTACAAAACGGCCTGCAACATGATCGCTATTTGCGAGCTCGGCCACGGCAGGCTCTGCGAGGTTCCAGTGCCGGCTTCCATGCGGGGAGTCGAGACTCTGGCCTGGAGCGACGACGGGCAACTGATGGTGATGGCGGATTCCCGCCGAATAGCCGTCAAGCGAATCTCGTGTCCTGCCGGAGGCGACGGCACCCCAACCAAATGGGAAGCACATGACGTATTTGAAGTCGAGATACCAACCTATTCACAGGAACATATCGTGCAGCTTTTGTTCGAACCAAAGAGCCACAGGATCCTGGCGGCCACAGAGCATATTACACATCGGGCTTCGGTAGAGGATACCGCACATGAATACCGTCTATATCTAGTCGACGTCAATCGCCGAGAAGTGGTCGAGATCCTACTGCAGACAAAGATGGGTCCGGCGACTTGGATTTGCCATCCAACCCGACCTGAGTGTCTGTTGGCGTTCAGCCGAGAAAAGGTCCATCTGTTCTCCTTGTTGACGCTGTTGCCTTGGTCGGTGCTCCGAGAAGTTGGTATCTGCAAATACTCAGGCGAGATGGCCATCCAGACACGCATCCTAACGCACTATGCATTTTGGCGCGATTGGGGCATGTCTTGCTCAGGGTCGGACGGCGTGTGGTTGTGGTTGGTAACCCCCGAGGACGATAAACTCACCTTGACACACCGCGCCCCGTGATATTTCCTCGTCAAAGTGGGCGACATAGACGAGGAGACTCAGGAGATAGCCCCGTTCAGGTCGATTCCAGCTCCTTCCCTGGGGCTGCCCTACACCCAAGTGCCTACCGAGGTTGCGCAGCGCGTGCAAATGCCCCTTGCGCTCTTGTCCCGTCGCAGGTTCCTGTTCCTCGACCTGGACAGATGGGTCTGTACCTGGCGGCCGCCAGCCGGGACGTCGGAGATTTCCACGCCTAGGAATCGTACGGCGGAGCCTGGTGTCGAGTCGGCCATCGAGAGGCACTACTTTATACCCGCCGACTGGGGCACAGGCGAGAGCTGCGCAGCGATGTCGCAGGGCATACTTCTCTGGCCCTACGGCGACGAGTACGCTGAGATCTGGTGCCCTGAGCTTTCAGACTAGGTATTCCATGGTCTGGTGGCTCCGAGGCAAATATACACAAATGAAGGATACGGACGGGTGAACTCCCAGGGCGTGAGGCCGCAACTGTCGACCTACCAGTCCTGATGGTTTGCAGGCGGTTTGTCAATGCATTCTACCCTGCGCTGGCGGGTATCCCGGGTTCAGCGTGGAGATCTGAAATCTGGGGAGGAGGACGCTGGGGGTTTCTCGTCGAGACAAAATGCCATGGTGGCCGGGACATTGGATCTTGGTTTCGTGCAAATAGAAGCTGTCGCCATCATGAAGGAATTACCCGGTTCCTACATTAAAGATGCTAAATTATCTAGGCCCCTTTTCCTTGACGGCGACACCCGTGGGCTCGTGGCGAGAGCTGACATCAAATTTTTTTTGTGGGCCACACGGAGCCATTGGAAGGAAGCCCTGGAGAGTGAAGGAGTACGAGCCCTAGCCGTAGGGAGACTTGCTTGATATTCTTGTCCTTAAGGCCCAGCGTTGGCGGTCCCGGTTGCGTTCATCATCTCGGCCCCCAGGATTTCATACTGGTGCATGCGGCCGCTAGTATGCGCCGGCTCCAAAGGGCCAACGGGATCCGGTGACAGGCAGGAATTTCCAATTGCTCCCGGGGCTTGGTCGTGCGGGCCTCAACCAGATTCGCTCGAGGCGCGGCGCTTTTCTGGCTCTCCTGATCTCCGCACGCTGCCCAAGGCCAAGCTGAAACGACCGGCACCCGCGACTCTGCCGTGCGCAAAGGCAACTAGGCCCTTTTTCCGAGTGTCACCAGCGTGCCTGCCCTGTCGGTGCCCAGCCTTGTGCAGACGCCGCGCTTCCATTACCGCAAACAGGAAGCGGTAGACACGAAACCAGGCCCCAATAAGCTTACCCGATAGTGGCCCCGGCAGCTTCCGAAATGGGGCCATCGACAACGTTTAAATAAGGCCAAGCCAGGCTGAGCCATTAGAAAGCTACAGAGGAGCGGCAGTGGCTTTCAGCGCTGCTCCCGCGCGACGGCCATGAGTAACTTCGAGCTGGGCATATTGGCCAGCTGGCAATCCGCCACCGAACTTGCAATAGGTTATCCTAGCCCGATACCCCTGACTGGCATAACGGGGCGTGCCCTTCAACCCTCCGTGACCGCGAACAGGGCACACAATGAAGCGCCCACTGGCATCAACGCGCCTGACGCCTATCTCCCATCCGTGAACGGCCAGACAATTATGCCGGCCGCTGAAGTCGAGGAATAACCGGTGAGGCTGAACTTGGTTGGGACCATCGCGCCTATCAGCCTGGGGCCTAAAGTCATGCCGTGTCACGCTCCAGGAGACGGGGACGATGCGTTGATACTTTGCGATCCAACAGATTTCTGTGCTTTGATTGGGATGGACTAGGCAAGGGAAGGATAGAAACGCCAGCCCCTGGGCTACCAAAACTCATCAGGCAGACCGTACCCGCTGGTATCAACACCAAGGCCATGGGTGACGCGGACGCGCGGCAGTGGGAGGTGCCGACCGTGATATGGGTAAGCGTGATACGAGGCTGAACGCTCCGTGCAGCTTGTTGCCGACGGGCTCTGCTGATGCCCGTCGTGGGGGCTGGAAAAAGGGATGGGGGAGCTGCTAATGCTGGCCGCTGCTTCCAACTTTGCTGCCACCGAGGGCGCGCGCTGGCACTAGAAGCGATTAGGCGTCGATGCAAGTGCCACGAGCTGGGCTATAAGTTTGTAATTATACCCTGACGCCTTTTAAGCCACGCAAACGCTCATCCTACCCGACACGCTCGCTAAAATTGCGTCTTCGGCATCATCCCGAACACAAGACACAACGTCCTTGAGAATCAAAAGCCGTCGCTGATACTCGCAGTATGCCGTAAACGAGTCATCTGCTCTCACGGACGTGGCACCCCTATTCAGGAGTACAGCAACGCAGGGGCCATCACCTCCCACCGAGGGGCTCTGGTTTAGCAAGAGCATATCGCATGTGTAGCTGCGCTTCTCCGTTGATGGATCTGGATCCGTCACTCGGTAAAGCCGTCCCGACTTTACGTCTTTCAATTTCCATTCTCGCCCCGCCGGGAAGGTCGTCGGCGGGAACACGAAAGCGTAGTAGGTCGCTTCAAGCCCACGAGCTGTCAGCCGTGCGTCGGATTCCTGAGTGGAGAGCATTGCCCCGCCGTGGTTTCCGGCATGGGCGGCCATGAACGACGTCGGTGCCCAGCGGAAGCCGGGAGATGGCAGCTTAGAGCCGGGCAGGAAAAGGACGTTTTTCGGAACCCTGCCGACCGCTCGCAGGAGGTGCATCATGCGCTCGTCTGCTTTCAAATCCACGAGGGTGGCGGGCTGTACGCCGAGCAGACTGGCGATGGCGAGGGTTTCGTCGGATGGCCTGTTGGTTGTCCTCCATCGCAAAGACCTGGCGGCATCGCCGATCCGATAATCTTTATACGTCGAAAGTTTGGTGAGCCGAAACAGCTCCGAGGCCAGGTCGGTCAGATGTTGGTACAGCAGCATGTCTCTCGGGGGTGGTATCACGTCCCTCAACAGCAGCAGGCTGTCGTCAGCGAAGACGAGATGGAGCTCCTTGGCGAGAAGCGCCTCTTGCAGGGTCCAAAGGCGCCTCATCCAGCCGGAAGTCAGAACGCGCAAAGCCTTCACGCCGAGCGGCTCGGTGGCCTGGCAGTGTTGCAATCCAGTGTCGAGCACCAGGACCGCGGAAGCCTCGCGGTAGGTGCGCGCCATCAGTCCAATCGCCTCCTTTCGAAGGTTGTTCGCGCCTGGGATGCAGATGCCGTCCAGCCAGATGGCTGCACCTGGTCGTACCCTGGATGCGAGAGCAGCCAGCCGTCGCAGCTGGCAAGCGGGGAGCCCGTCTTCAGTCTTGCTTCCTAGACCATCCGCCCAGACGTGGGAGATGGCAACGTAAGGAAGCTCCGTCGATCCGTGGACACTGAGTTCCACAGAGCCTGGGTCGGGGCCCTCGACCAACGTAATGACGGGAAATTGCTTCTCGAGAAGAAGCTCCTCCACATGTTTGAAGACCGGAGCGGAAAACTTGCAGCGCTTGTCTGACGGCGATGCCGACGATGGACATGACGGCAAATGCCTTGCGGTGTAAGTCTCGGGGACTACGACGTATCTCGAGCAAGCCGTAGTTGAACAATCGTCGTGGTCTTTGCCATCTTTTGCCGGTCCATTCGCCATGGCGAACTCCAAGGAGGAAAGGGAGACAGTAGTGATGAGGTACTGGACGACAGAGGGACACCACCCGTCGGCAACCATCTCTTTCGTCAGAGCATTTGAGTTCTCCTGCGCCCAGATTACCCAGCTCCAGCTGAGGCCCTGCCGTGCTGATTCTCGGAACATCATCTTGGCGTTGGCCAGCGCCTCACCAATCAAGGCGACGAGGTAGACCATGGACAGCGCATCGGTGCCCAGAGGGTTGAAGTCCCGGAACCTGAACTTTGCCAAGTCAAGCATCAGGGAATGCGCCGTCCTGAGGTTGATATTTGCTCGTTCTAGCCATTGTCCGGCCTCGTCACCCCTGCATCTTCCGATTCGATCGATCCAGGCTTCCATAAGGCCTGCCAGATGCTTTCTGGATAAGACAAGGTTGCCGAAACCGTCCCTCATCACCAGTGTATTCTCGGGCACGTGCTCCCAAATCACGGACTCCAACAAGCCGAACGTGAGGAGGCTCTGTGTGGACGCGGCCAGTCCCTCTGCCGTTTTTGCTCGGACGGGCTCCCCCTCAATTGAAGGATGTTTTGGTCGCCGAATCCCGAGATAATCCTTCAGCTCTGCAAGCGAATAACCATCGTGCTGGAATCCAAGCCATTTTGGACATCCGAAAAACCGGGGTGGTGCGATCGGCGCTTCTCGGCGGGACATTGTGAAAAAAAATCTGGGCAGGCGAGTCACACCGAGGTGAAACCGCTTTTATAACAGATTTCCTACAGCAACACGGTGCAGATTGTGGGCGTCCCGAAAGTGATGATAACTTCAGCGTGTATAATAATTTCCTATGGCTTCAAGGGTGGTGTTTGAAGATCCAGAATCTGTCTAAAGGGGGACGGCTAAAAGCCGCAGTTAAGTGCTTCAGCCCACCTTACATTCGGTTGGGCTTCAAGTGGCGCCCATCGGCTTGGCGCAAAGCCTTCCCTCGCTCCATTGGATCTTACATGCAGGCATGCCAGGTGTTTCCCCTCTGCATACAATCGGACGCAAGCGCTACTGTAAAACGTATGGAGGAGAGCCGACAGGCAGCATCTCAGATCAGCTTCCAAGCCACACCATCGTGGCCGTGTCAGACAAGCGAAGGATGAAAATCTGATGGGCGAAAAAAAAAAAAAAAAAAAATCGCCCAACACACAGGCAGCCTCTGCCTAGGCCTAGATTCCCTCTCGGGCGACCAAGATCCGCCCGGCAGCCTGTGCCCGTCATTATAAAAACCATAGCCATGTGTTACATGGACGGGCTCGGGTCGTTTTCGGGCGGCGACGGCGCGTGTGCCTTGGGCTTTTCGGGGCGATTTCCAGGCCTGTGTCGAGTGGAGGCGATGGCTGCCCGCTGTTGCACAGCGTCACGAGAATGAATTGATCTGATTGGATTGATTGCCTGTTCTGTTTGATTGATGATGCCCCATACTTGTGCGGGCTAAAAGCGCCTCGCGCTGATTTGGACCTCTGGTAAATCAGTGCGGTGGAGCGATCTGTCATTTTTCGAGCGATCTGTCATTTTTTGTGACTTAAATTTATTAGCGATTCCCATACAACAGTTAGGTATCTCCTCTTTAACGCATACTTACGCCTAAACGCATGCCGAGACAACGTTATAGGTTAACATCCCTGATTAAGTTAATGCAAATGCAAATTGGCGATGGCCGCCAATCCACGTATTTATGCCTAATGCGGTTAATTTTAAAGCTATTCACAAAGTAAAGCCGGATTTAGACCGTTATCCTATTGGTATTCCTCGTTCGTGTAATCGTCGTTACCTTCGTAAATTTTTGTAGCCTTTAATATTGTATCTGCTGCCTTTTCGTCATCGCTGTATTCGGGAGACGAGACTTCAAAGGAAGCCGGCGAGTAGGTCCCTATTAAAGGGACGTTAAAAGGCCGCTCGTCGCCGTATTTTTCCGTATGGTAAAACCGTAAAACCTTCCGAGCGGTGCTTTCGTTTTATTCCGTAAACTGCCAAGGAGTATAGGGCTCGAATTCTTTTATAGGCTGCCAATCAAGCGGAAGCTGTTAATTACCAGCCGCCCGCCCAATTTATATACAAAGCTCGGTGAGTGTAACAAGGGGTCAAAGACGGCTTGGAGAAAGAATCTCTAGATTGCAGATAATCTTTCTATGGGCTCAAAAGATGCTTAAGGAGGAAGGAATCTTTCGTAAAGGACATAGGAGATGGCAGGGTTTATATAAACCCTTTGTGATCCGTGCGAAGTATCGAGTACATGATTCACACTGCCTTCCGACCTTCACCGCTTGGCCTTAGGGCCGTTAACCGCCTATGCGGGTCTTCGAACCTCCGTAAGGCCGACTCGTGATACCGACTAGTTGGGTCCACGGGTTCTTCCGTGTGACACTATCCTCCTCTTCCTAGGGCGCGTCTCGAAACCTTCCGAGGCCCGCTTAAGGGATGCGGCCGTGCCTATGTCTTATGGCACGCGGGGGTCCCTAGGCTTATCGGGGTTAAGCCGATAAAAGGCAACAACGTGTTGCTTAAATCCGTCGGTATCGAAATGCTCCCAAGGTTCCCACGTCCAGTCCTTTTTGCGTAGGTAATCCTCCCACCGGACAAAGTAACGAACCTTTCCTCCTATATCCATAAAGTCCATAACCTTTTCTACAACGAAATCTCCTACAACCGAGGGGGCCTCCTGCAGTACCTGGTCAGGGTCAAGTCGTGCCTAAATGCCAAAGCGGTAGGGCTCGATAAGGGATACGTGGAAAGCGTTATGGATCTTCCAAACTCTAGGCAAGGCCAGCCGTACCGCCGTAGGAAAAATAACCTTAAGGATCTGGAAGGGCCCGAGCATTTTGGCATCAAGTTTCTTGGCAGAGCGACGGGTCTTTATATGCCGGGCGTTCAGCATAACAAGCTGTCCTTCGGTAAGGACCGGCGAAAGGCCTCTCTTTTTGTCGGCCCAATGCTTCATCCGTTCCCGGGCTTTCTCAAGGTGCCGTTTGGCTTCTTCGTACACCTGGGTCATCCAATGCCGGTAAAATTGGCTTGCTGGATTGCGTACTCGTCCTAAGAAAGGGGGATTATTGGAAGCTGGGTAATACCCGTAATTGGCGAAAAAGGGGGTAATGGAAGTACTTGCCGAAGATGTATTATTATAAGCAAATTCCGCCGTAGGTAACAGCTCAACCCAATCGGTCATTTCGTAGTTTACGAAGGACCTAAAGTAGGCTTCCAGGCTTTAGTTAAGCCTTTCGGTTTGTCCATCCGTCTGGGGATGGAAAGCAGTGCTCATTCTTGGCTTTATACCTACCAAACGGAGGAAATCTTTCCACAAGTGGCTTGTAAATCTGGAATCCCTATCAGAAATGATATCCAAGGGCACACCGTGCAATCGCCAGTATTCTTTGGCGAAAATGCGGATAAAATCATCCGACTTCTTACCCTCGATTTTGAAGGGGACGAAATGCGCCATCTTGGTAAAGGGGTCTACCATTACCCAGATCGAATCGCACCCATCGCTTAAAGGGAGGTCCGTAATAAAGTCCATGGCCACCGTCTTCCAGGGCTGGTAATGCAGCTCCATAGGTTGTAGGGGTCCAAAGGGGGCATGCCTTAGGGCTTTATTGCGTTGGCACTCCAGGCATCCCCTCACGTATTCCCGGACTTTTGCCTCGATATTGGGCCACCAAAAGTGCCGAGTAATTAACTCGAGGGTTTTATCCATACCCATATATCCAGCGACTTTTGTGTCATATTCGGACTCGAGGACTTCCTTTTGCAAGGCCTCCGTTAGCACCCACAGTCTTTCCTTATAATAAAGGAGGCCATCCTCAACTTCTTCACCCTTTTCGGGCTTCTGGAAGCGGCCCTGGTATTCGGAATCCGATATACCAGCTTGCTTAACTTTATCAGTAAATTCCGTAGCCCACTTTAGGACTGGAATACTGCAAAGCCGGCCTGGGGATAGGAGGAAAAAAGGTGCTCCTTACGGCAAAGCTTCTTCCATGGGGTTATCTCCTTGTCCTTCCAGGGCCGAAATTTTTACTAGGAAGTGTTTTTCTTATAAGATCGTCGTAATCGGCTAATCCTCACTCCCCCCTTTCTCAAGCCTGTGCTAAAAAAGTTTCGAAAGCACGTCGGCCTTATCGTTTTGTTTTCCTGGCCGGTAATTAATCATAAACCAATAACCAGCCAACTGTTATGCCCATCTGGCTTGCCTTCGATTAAGGACTTTGGCCGTCAGGAAATATTCGAGGTTCCGGTAATCTATATAAACCTTTATCCGGTGCTTCGCCCCTTTGAGGTAATGCCTCCACCTAACGAAACAATTAACGACCGCCAAAAGTTCCTTATCGTGGATTTCATAATTGATTTCGGCGGGCGACATTTTGCGTAAATGGAAAGCAACGGGGTGCAATTTATTAGTTTCGGGGTCCCTTTGGGATAGCACCCTTCCAAAGGCAAAGTCCGAAGCGTCTACCTCGACTTGCGCCGGGAGAAACGGATCGAAATGCCGGAATATCGGAGGCGAAACGAAAGCGACTTTAAAAGCTTCAAAGGCCTGGTCCATCTCGGGGGTCCATCGCTATTAGTTTTTTAGCAGGGCGTTAGCCGTCGTTATAGGCTTAACGATTCCTAAAAACCCTTTAATAAACCTCCTATAAAAGTTGGCAAAGCCGATAAACGACTGGGAATCCTTAAAGCAGTTAGGGGCCTCCCATTGGATGATAGCATCAACCTTATCTTTGGACATTGCGATGCCCTCGGGTCCTATTATGTAACCAAAGAACTCGACCTCGTGCACCCCCCAGACGCATTTGCGAGGGGCCACGGCCAGGTTGTGTTTAGTAAGGCGGCGAAGCACCTCCTTTACCAAACTATCGTGTTGTTCCTTGGTCTCTGCGTATATTAGGAGGTCATCCAAATACACGAAGAGCCCGGCATCGATAAGGTCCATAAAGATATAGTTCATTATGCTTTAAAAGGTGGCGGGGGCGTTGATAAAGCCTATAGGCATAACCGTGAACTCGAAGACGCCGTATTTGCAGCGGAAGGCTGTAAGCCATTCGTAACCTTTTTTTATTCGAATTAGGTTAAACCCAGTTTTAAGGTCGATTTTCGTTTTCCATTTGGCATTCCGAAATCGATCCTGGAATTCCGTGATAAGCGGGATAAGGCACCGAATCGGGATCGTTTTGGCGTTAACGTCCCTATAGTCGACCACCACCCTTAAAGGATCGAGGGGGTTTTTCTTTTCCGCGAACATAAAGGGCGAACTGTTGGCAGTTTTGCATAGCCTAACCTTGCCGGTTCGTACATGCTTTTCCAGCCAAGGCTTTAAAACGTCCAGCTCCCTTTGGCTCATTTAGTATAAGGGGCCATAGTTTAATTAGGCTCCTTCCTTTAAATGAATTTCGTGGTCCCAGGGCTGATGATCGGGAAAACGGGTAGCGGCCGCTTCCGTCATAATAGGAAGGAACTCCCTAAACTCTTCTGGTACCGATTCGAGGCCGTCCGAGTCTGCTTTGGCCACTTCCTCAGGGGAAGGAATACCATGCCCGTACTTAATAGCCGCAATAACTGCGGGTTCGACCGTTTTCATATCCTCCCGAAAGCGTAAGCCTTTTAGGGGCCGTAAATCCTATGGCTTCCGGGCCCGGGGCTTGTTGCACTTCCGGCACTTGTCCGAATCCATGCGGATATCCCGAAGGTCGCGATCCAATAAGCCCAACGGTGGGTGTTGCTTTTACCATGCGAAAGGTAAGATAACGTCGCAATCTGGATCCGTAGGACTAACTTCAAACGTTTCCGTAAAATAGTGCGTTTTGTGCCGGAGGGTAACGTCAACCACTAGTTGCTTTCCGGCCCTTAGTTCGACCGCCCCTAAAAAGGTAGTCATAATGCGGGGAATAGCTCTGTCAACCAAATGCCCTGGAAGCTGCTTGGCTATTTTGTCCGAAATAACCTTCGTATCGCTGCCTCCGTCCAAAAGGACCCGAACAGGTATCTCCTTCGATCCCTTTGCCCGTATATACATACGGAGGATCGGCCTTGCAAGTTCCCTATCCGTTAGGGGCCTTCTGGTCCGGTTGGCAGCGATAATTGATGGTTGTCAACAGTCATCGTCCGATTCCGAATCTGATAATTCAAAGATTCGTGTTTCGCTTGGGGCTTCCGAAACGAGGCCTGCAATTTTGGCCCTTTTAGCCTGTGGCTGTTCCTCCTGTTCGTCCGTCGCAAAGCGTTTAAGGATAGATTTGGCGCCGGCCGTCTTTGCCGGTGCAGGAGGGAGTTCCTTGCCGTTGGTGTCCTTTTTGGCGTAGCATTCCAACGTGTAGTGCCCTTCTCTTCCACAGCGCCAGCAATCGGCTTTAGCCAACTTTCGTGCGTCGATATCGCGTTGTTCGACCCCTTCGAGTGCTAGTTTGGTCGTAGTCCAAACGTTACTTTTTTTGTTGGCAGCTTTATCGTTGGCCTTCTTTCCGGAACGGGAGCTTGAGGATGGACTTTGGCTCTTGTCCTTGGAGCCTTTGCCTTGGCGACGGCCCGCGTTCGAGCGCTCCGAAGTCGAAACGGGCTCGTTTTTTCCCTTATCCTTCGGGGTTAGCCCAGGGTCCTAGAGCATAACCTCGTGGATTTTGCCGGCTTCCTGGATTGCGGCGAGGAATTTTTCGTCCGTATCAGGGACTCCTCCGCAACGGGAATATACCAATTTGGTAATTTCCTTTGGGAGGGTGCGGGAAATGTGCTCCCTAAACATAACGCCCGACCATTAAACCGCTTCGTTAAGGTCGAAAAGTTTAGTAAAGTACTGAACGGTATCTCCCTTATACCTAAGCTCCCTTATTTTTTTAGCGTTACGGTGGTATTCGGTGGCGTCCCGGAAGCGTTCCTATAGGGCCGCCGAATAAGCCCGCCAATTATTTTCGAATTGCGCGCTTCGAAGGGACCGAAAGCGTTAATGGTGCCAAACTTGTGCGTTTTCCGTAAGTAGGGACCCGACCCAGTTGATTTTAACGGTATCGTTAGGAAAGCTTTCGACGTAGGTTTCCATATAGGAGGTAACGCGAAGCCACCATAGCCTAAATTTAGCCAGGTCTTTGCCGTCGTAACTGGGGGGCTTATTAAGCTGGACTGGGTTGATAACGGCCGTAGGGATCGGACCACGCAGGCAAGCAGTTCCTTGTTGGATGGCTTTAATAAGGTCTCGCAAATCGGGGTCTTTGGAGGCCCGTCCGTTATTTTCGGGGGCATCGTTTTCCGAAGAGGAGTCCGAAGGTTTTAAAGGTTCCGAAAAAATAGCAATATGCTCGGGAGGTTCGTTAGGTGGCCCCTAGGGAGGCCCCTAAAGAAGTTCTCCGAGGCTTTCGGAGTGCTTAGGACCTGCCGTTGCGGCCCTGTACTATTGTTAGGCAGCGGAGGCAGTAGCCCGAACTTGTTGCCGTCGGAGGTTATCGGATGATAGGGGGTCCTAAAGACCCTGGCGTGATAATGCCGACGTTTTAAACGCCGATTAAGGTAGCGGTTTTTCCGTAAAAGGGACGGGTTCCCCCCTTACTAGAGTGCTTTAACGTGAGCCCGGTGGAAAGGACGACCTTTGGAGGGCCGAAAATACCGTAGCTGATCTAAGCCGCTTTCTTTGTGCCGCAAATCGCCGACTTTCTCGTACAACGTCCCTAACGAGCTGATGCGTTTGGGCCAATATGCGCCATTCGGCATTAGTAAAGGCCTCGGGCGAAACATGCTCCTTGGTTAGGAGATCCTGGATCTGGGCATCCTTATTAACGGCCCAGTTAGTAACTCCCTCCTCGAAGGTGGAAAGTCGTGCTTGTAGGTCCTGCAAATAGTTTTGTTGGACCCGAGTAACGTCCCGGAGCTGAACTAGGGCCTCCGAACGGATTTGTTGCTTTTCGGCCAAAGTGGCAACCGTAGCCCAGATTTGTTGTGCAAATGCCTGGCTTTCTCCGATAATCCGTTGCCGGAATGCCTTTTATTGCTCGGCAGAAGCGATCAGGCCTTCTTTATATAAAGAAACGACGGTATGGTACGCGTAGGTAATGCGGTCGTAATAGGTCCTAATTTCGCGGATTTGTTCCCGATCGGCGAGGATTTCCTGGCTCACACCTCGGGATAGGGCCGAAATTGCTTCATGCGTACTAATAAATTCCCGCTGGATTTCGGTCATCCAGCCCGGGGGGTCTTGAAGGCGTCCCACGGATATAAAGGCTTGTTGTTCGAAGGCCATGTCGAAGGGGGGTGCCAAATAAAGGATAAGTGCCCCTTGATCGTCGAGCATAGGGGTATTTTAACGTTCTTCCGGTACAAACCGGGAAGGGCCTTCGGGGGCTTTTCCGGCCGCTTTTTCAAATTAGGCCGGCATAGTATCGGCAGGTATACCGGAATCGCTAGGCAAAAAGGGGGATTCCGTTAATTCCACGGCCGGCATGCCAAAATCGCTTGGTAGGGAAGGAGATGTCGTTACAGACGAAATAAGGGGGTCCGGTTCCCTGTATTCCTGGGCAGCGTAAAGTCCCAAAGGTATAAGGGAGATCTTCCGGCCTTTTTTGGAGTCCCGTGACTTCGCCAGGGCGACTGAGAGGGTAAAACGACCCTCCTGTATATTCTTCTCGCTTTCACCCGTTCGAAAACACCGGTGACAGTCAAAGTGTCTATGGTGTAGCCCCAGGGTTTTATTCGCTAAAGAAGGCAACAGTTGGGATTTGGGGGTACCGATTAACAGGGCCTTTCCAAAGCTTAGAAGGAAAGATAGTGAGGCTTCTGTTAGGGGGCAAAGCGTAAAAAGATTATTTGTAACAAGGGGTCAAAGACGGCTTGGAGAAAAAATCTCTAAATTGCAGATAATCTTTCTATAGGCTCAAAAAATGCTTAAGGAGGAAGGAATCTTTCGTGAAGGACATAGGAGATGGCAGGGTTTATATAAACCCTTTATAATCCGTGCGAAGTATCAAGTACATGATTCACACTGCCTTCCGACCTTCACCGCTTGGCCTTAAGGCCGTTAACCGCCTATGCGGGTCTTCGAACCTCCGTGAGGCCGACTCGTGATGCCGACTAGTTGGGTCCACGGGTTCTTCCGTGTGACAATGAGGGCCGCCTTTTATTAGGTGTTAAAACGCTTATTGCGCTCGATACGCAAATCCCAATAGGTTTTAATCAAGTAGGCGTCGTTTACGAGTGCGGCTTTTTAAGGGTTAACGATTTGTAAAATTCCCTTTCTGTTAATGCCATCTGCTTTTAAACGGTTGGAGAGCTGATTTAAGCGGCGCCTTTTAGCGTATTTATATTCCCTTATCCACTTACGGAAAATGCGGTTTTTAGTTTAAAGGTTTTTGCTACGGAGGCGCCTCCTTTTAACGCGTTACAAACGGGCACGGTTAGTAGCGTTATTAATCGCCCGCAAACGACCGTTATAAGCCGTGATCGGGCCAAGCCGGGATACCAACTTATTAAAGCCTCGTTGGTACTTACGGCGTACCTCGTCCTCGTTGCGTTGCCGCAATTTTTCGATAGCGCGGGCGCTTGCAAATATCGACGCGTGCGTTGCTTTTTTGATTTTGGAAAAAACGTACAGTATCGTTAGCGAAACCGGCCGGCCGCTACGCAGGTTAGAATGTAAACGTTTTTTAAGCCAATTTTCGTAGGGAATAATCTCGCGAAGGTTAAGGGAAAGAATCGTAATTTCGGGCTAGTTGGTAGCTATAAAGGGCGGTAAAGGCGTCGTAAAGGAAAGGTTAATAGGAGGGTCGCGATCCGGCTCGTTAAAGGGAACTACAAGGCGGTCGCGGATTTCGTAGCCGGTTAATTAATTTGTAGCGTTAAATATAAAAGCGGCTTTTTCTTTAATTACGGCTTTGTTAGTTACAAAGGTTAACGGATTTTTAAGTTAATTAAGCACAACCTTTGGGCGAAAAGGTACCAACCCGCATTTAACCCAGGCGTTTTTTACGGTACTAACTTTAAAGGCGCGCGACCGCATAAACTTTAATTTGTTAAAAAAAATCGAACCGGTTATAATCAACGGCGCTGTATTAAATCCGATTTGCAAAATCTCGTTAATGCGCCGCTTTATAGGCAAAAAAAATACCGACGTTAAAAGGCTGCTATTAATATTCGGAGGTCAAATCGGGGATTTGCAGCGCAGTCACAGTGGCCAGCAGGGTCTCGGTTAGTTGGATTGGGCCCTGACAGGCGCTATAAATAGCGCTGTCGGGGCCCCAAGCTTAGTTGGTGGAACAGGCTTGTATTGCAGTTGAGGGGCGCCAACAATCGCTTCCCTCATATACCCACCGACATCAATCCCGCGGGTTCTCCGCCGTGGGGGCTTCCGGTACCGCGAGCGATTTTCCGAAAAATTATTTTGTATGGGATTTCCAAAAAATCGACCCACGGCTACCAAACCCATCTCCGCGTTGGGCCTCCAATTTTGACTTCACCTTCCCCCCGAAAAATTTTCCTGTCGGACCCACTGTTAGTGGCCGCTAAGGAATCCCGGCCATTTTGGTAGTGGTGCCACCAAAAATGAGCCGGCAGCACAACAGGGTCTAACAGGCCATTTGGCTTTGTCTGACCCGCGTTCTCCGACTCCTTTCAACAACGACGTCGGCAACGCAACTGGGCCAAAAGAGCAGAGAATGGCTGGCAAAGGTATGCGGGTGCCTATTGCCAGTCGAGGGGAAGGCCTGCACCCTATCGCCCAGGGCGCGCTTCGCGCGCGCCGAAACCTTCGACAATCGGGTGCTCCAACCTCCGCGCATCACCAGACCGCCCTTCGACTTCCTTTTCGCTTTCGCCTCGCGCACCGAGCCGAACGATTCGAACGCACAAGAAGACTGCAGGCCGGAAAGCAGTTAGAACACATTGGACGAATAGCCGGCCCGGCCGCCGCCGTCCCCCGCCACACACGCGACCCTTTAGGGCGTACACATACGCGACCCTTTCGGGCGTACACACACGCGACCCTCCCGGTCGTACACACACGCGACTCCTCCTCGGTCGACCGCATCCCAACGATACGCACGGCGCAAAATTGGCCTGCTTAGGCACGCAAGCTGCCTAAGCACGCACGCGCAAAATTGGCTTAACGCTCGCGCCTCTGTTTGTTGCCACGCGGTAACTATACTGAAGTATAGGTGGTATCGCACGCGCAAGATCTTAACGCGGCTCTATTTGCCAACCGTGAAGTGTTACGAATTGCCGTGCACCACGTTGGCAAGCCGCGCAGCGTATTCGTTCGATGCGCGATAAACACACAAGGAGCACACAGGGTTGGAATTAGGCCCTCCAGCCCCCGAATTTTCTTTCTTTGGCCGGGCCCAGGGGGGGACTATTGCGGTACCTCCCCGACCAAACCCGGCCGTACTCTATTTCCGGCACCTTGCCGGCCGACTGCTTTTCTCTACCACCAACAGCAGCGCTCACAGCGCCCCGGCGTTTATTCGCCCCTTCTTTTACCGATTGCCCGCTCACTAACAAGGAGCGCCGGAATGCGGCCCGAACTCCGTGTGCCTTGGGCTTGCCCCATGGTTTGATTTGTTAGCCGCCTCGATAGCAACATATAGCCTAGTGTCAAGCTTAGGTAGCGCTAGCACGTCGTATGCCCCCTGTGAGGCAGGGACTGGTAAATCCCGATATTCCGACGTTAAATATACTCACTCACTCTCTCTGCGCTAGCATTCCGCAGCCCCTTTGCGGGCCACCACGATGCAGTCGCTCCAACCTGCGTCCATTACCTGCAACTCCGGGCTGTTGGGTTCACCGACGTTTCCTACATC
>JNVV01000084.1:38340-61328 GCA_000733355.1 Falciphora oryzae
CCAGAGGCCGCGCGCCCGCGGGTAGAACAGCGAGTCGCCGGCGTCGCGCGCGCCAGGATCCCGCCGGGCCGGAGCACGCGCCGCGCCTCGGCCATGGCGCGCTCGGCCTGGCCGGGGCCCGTCAGGTTCACAAAGGCCTGGCTGGCGTAGACGACGTCGAAGCAGCCGTCCGGGAAGGGGAGACCGGCCGGGTCCAGCACGTCGGCGACCAGAGGGCTGACCTTGGCGGCGTATGCGGGCGGCAGGTCGGCGACGGCGCGGCGGCGCGTCACGGCCACGCTGGCCTCGGAGACGTCAACAGCCGTGACGGAGCGCACGAGCAGCGAGAAGCCCACGGTGATGCTGCCGTGCCCGCAGCCGATGTCGAGCAGGTCATGCCATGGCTGCAGGTGGGGGAGGAGGTGCGCGGCCTCGCTTTGCGCGGTGCGGACGTCCATGGATCTGGGGGCGGCGTCGGTGTGGCCTATGCGGCAGTCGTTGATTCCGGCGCATTTGCCAGTGTGTGTGTGTGTGTGTGTGTGTGTGTGTGCTTCCTTTTTTTCGGTGGTGGCGTGTGATGCGCCGCCACCGACATAAAACAACAGGTATACGTGGAGAGCTAATACTCCCAGGGCGGCCGTTTCGTTCCGCCAAGCGCACGGTGGTGCAGCCGGGCCCGCAGTCCATGTCGAGCCGGTGGACGTTGGCTGGGGGGAAAACCGGTTTTCTGCCCGGTCGTCGCCGCAGTGGCCTCAGATTGAGTCAAGTCACTTTCTTGGTGGACGAGGTTCCTGCGCCGAAAAGCTGCCTAGTACATAGCTTAAAAAGGCTCATAAAAACATTCAGTTAAAAAAGATTCTATTTGGAGACGATTAGGCAGCTGGAAACCACACAGGACTGCACGCGGGCCCGAGACTTTCCAAACACCCAGACAAAGTCAGTTGGCCCCGGCATTGCCCGCACAGCGTCTATTTCCGGATGTCCTAACCAGGCGGTCCCGAGCAAGTCCGGCCCGCGCCATAAAGCGGCCTTTCTTCGTCGGGGTCGAGAAGGCCAGCAGGGTCTGCTCTGCTAGCGAGTACATACCTGGGTGGGACTTTGCTGAGCCATCTCCTGAGCACGCGGCCTCCCAGGCCCCGTCGGCCCTGTCGACCCGGAGCTCAGAAAGGCGGCTGTACCAGTGCCGGACCTCGCTCGCAACATCGGCATGGTGACGGCGACGCCGCCAGAGCCTATGCGGAAAGCAGGCGGCAAAATCTTAGTCCTATGCCGTCTACTCTGCAGGGCCGAAAAGCCGCGAGGGCCGAGTGGGGAACTGTCAGGAGGCAGAGCAGACAAGATCAATAGCGAAGCTGCTCGCATGGCCAGAAGCTGTGGAAAGTGGTGAAGCTAGGATTGCCTAGATATATGCGTCGTCGCTGACGGTGACGCCAAGCGCCATGTGGATTTCGGCGAAAGCGCGCAACCACGGCTTGGCACTCCAGTCATGAATTCCCCGCCTCACGCCGGCCGGCTGGTACGCGACTTTGCTCTGACACCAGGCAGCACCCGGCAGCCGCATGGCAAATGGTAGTCGTGCAAGGTGCTTTGCCCCGCGTCGTGCACCGCGTCGTTGATGCGCATAGACTCGCTCGTCTTGGTGCTGGCCGTGGCCCGCGTCAGGGACAATACAAAATACCTGACACTATCAACGGATAAAAGGCTAGGAGAGGCGCATTTGTACGAGGAGACGCGCGAATCGCACAAGTGTGTGACTGCCCCCAGGCTCCAGGCGCCAACGATGGTGTGGGTGAGTTACTGTTTGGGAAGCTGGAGTTTGCGGACAGGAACACGGATGTGACATTCCTGTGTAACGGAGCCGCTACTTGTCGGAAAGGTCAGAATCAAGGGAAACAAGACGACCTGCGTTTGAAGGATGATCTTGCTGACCATGGTGATTAGGTGATTGGAACCAACAAAGCAAAACAAATTGTAGCACCGGGTCTCGAGACAATTATAAAAGCACTATTTACGGGCCGGGGAAAAGCCAAATTACATAGAATTGGAACGGTGGGAGCAATACAAAGCAACAGGCGTTTTTTTTTTTTTTTTTTTTTGCCAACTCGACATCCCTCCTGTCTTAGCCACTGGCTACTTAAAGGCATAGTTTGAGTAGGAGAGACTCTAGGATGGATCTGCTGGGGGTAGAGAAACGAGCTGGAAGCCTCGTGGCAGCCTCACCTGGCAAGCTTTTCCAAAGGTGGTGAAACAGACGAGACGAGCTCCTGGTTTGCAGTACCTGTCAGTGCTTTGTCAGAGAAGTCAGCTAGCCATCGGTTCGTCGGGCCAAGATTGTCCCAGGCAAATCCTTTGTAAGGAATGGAACAATTAACGCTGCTTTGTCCAACCAGCCACCTACCTAAACTCTACGTCACACATCAACCGTAAAATAATGGCAATGCCTCATTTGCAGCGATAGCTTGGGGGATAATGGGAAAAAGGCAGTGAGGGAGACAAAGGATATTTGCAGGGCTAGATGTCCAAGATGTCGGGTTATTAAGTAGCTGGCCATTGCAACAAAGAGCTGAACGTTATGGTATGGCAAAGAATCTCTTGCCTAGTGACTGACGGCTCGCATCCTCGTCATGGTCTCGATCTCACCGAGGCGTCAGGGGTGGAATCAGGGGCTTGCTACGTAAAATATCACCTCAAATCGCCGGTGCTCTCCCACCCACTAGTAGCAAAATGGCGGACACAGGCCCGCGCCGAATGCCATTCCGGGGCCGCAGCGGCAATCCAGTGCCGGTCCCGGTCACCCTACGTGTCGAGCACGCGCGCCAGGATCCGGACGGCGAGCTGGGCTGGTGGCTCCAAGGCGCAAACAGGAGGAGAGTAAGAACCCATATTGGCAGCTGGCGCGTCGTGGTTCGGCCGCATGCGGCTGTCTCGGGTGGGAGGAGCGAAATGGGGAAGTGAGAAGGCGGTTGGGGAGGTGGTGGAAGGGCTGCGAGGGCCGCGTCTGCTCGTCACACAGAGGGCTCGTTCCGAGGGCAACAGTAGGCGGCGGAGGCGAGATTGAAACAGCACAAGATGCTTGTCGCTGGGCAGTATTCGGGAGTTGCACGCGTGTGTGTATTTCGTGGGAACAGGAGGCAAGCAAAAGCGATATCAACACTAGCCCCAAGGTCCAATTTCCATCTTGTGGTTTGCGGCTCAATTGGCCCAAATTGAACCCGCGTCTCCAGGTGGGTCTGGGCCACTGACACATGCGTCCCTGCCCCACTCACTCGTGCCGCGACAGACCCTAGCCAACGGCCCGCCACGTGCTTGTTCCCCTGAGCCGGGTGTCTATTGAGCCCCCACGCCTGGCGAGGATGGTCGCTGCTGGCAGTGCGGCGTAAGGGGCTACCACGTGGCTGGCAGGCGGACTAAAATAAAACGTGCACCTCTGCGCTGCAGCACCTACACCCCTTGTACAAATAGGCTGGCAAAACACAACAAAAGGGATTAATTTACAGCTATTTTTTTTTTCTTGCAACTACTGCATAGTTAAAATACTCGATATCTATATTTTAAACCTTTATTTTTTTTTCCGTTTACGGATGTGCAGGAGGGTTGGCATTGGTTGTGTTGTTTGAAGGGAAAAATTGATGTGGGCCAAGGTGCACGTTTTATTTAGTCTACGTGGCTGGCTGCCTCCAGGGGCGGCCTTGGTCGAAAAAAGCCGATGTCTTCTCTCGAAAGGATTCCCTTGGAGATCCGAACTTGTCTAGGCACCTTCCCAATAATCACCTGTCCCTGCCCACATGACCACCAAGCCCGTTCACGAAAAAGAAAATCCAGAAGCCGGTGTTACCTGTGCCAAAACATGGGAAAATGCACGACGGGGTGCAAACTCGGATAAAAGCATCTGGGCACACGTGCTGCCGTATCACCCTGGGACTTGTATCGCCCCGTCCGCTGGGACACGAGAAGAGATTCATGTGCCTGTATTCGCCATCACAGATACTGCGAGCAGCCGCTACTGTTCCGCATCGTATACAATTGGCCGCAGCCCCTGGGTTCCAAGTGGTGGCAGGTGGCATGTGCGTTTTCCCACCCGCTTTCTCCGACCACTTCAGCTGGGAGGTGTTGAGCCGGGGTACGTCCCTGAATGCTCCCGCATTTTTGACCGCTCGTTGCAGACCGCGAGCTATAGGCTGTTCTCCTCAGACGCTAGAGTGGTGTGTACAGTGACGTCGGCAGCGGTAATAATCACTTCTTCACAGGCGACTGGCATCAGTGCGTTACACAGCATACGCTAACAGGGCTCCGCGGCAGCATATTGGCTCCTGGCCGGTCTGCCCGCTGCCGGGGCCCTGCAGGTGCAGCAGCAAGCAGATGCCCAAATGAACGCCTAAACGTGATGCCGTGGAGCTCAACCCCTTGGCGAAAATGGTAATGCTCGTTTGGTACAGAGAGATAGAGTTGTTGCCCCAGGCCGCCAGCCCCTCCGAGTACCGGAGCAGTCCTCGTTGAGCCATGTCGTGCATCATCTCGGCGTGCTTCTCTTCTTCTTCGTTCTTACCAATGTCTCCTCACCGCCTTCCCCGATGGACTCGCTAAAAGAGCCCGTCAGGCCCACGACACCTCCCGTTCGAGCACCCAGCCGCCACCATCGACCCCGCTTCAAAGTACCCGAGGCTTACCTTTCTCGTGCCCGGCAAACGAGAGCTCTCCATGAACCATCCACTCCCCGCGCCGTTTCGACGCCCGAAGGTAGCCCTCTGGGGCGCGACATTACCGTCATCGATCTGACGGGCGAAGAAGATGAGGTGGCGCCTGACAACCCAGCTGGCTTCGACGGAAGCGAGCTCATCCAGGCGGAAACCCCAAGAACGCCGGGGCGAAGGCTTGGAGGCCCGCGTCGGGATGGTCGTGAACAAGGAGAGGACCCGCCCCGGAAAAGGAGGCTGGTAGTCAAAACATCTCGCCCTCTCCTGTCGCCACCCCCTTCGTCTTTGCCATCCTCTTCTGCGCCGCCCGGATTCTCGCTGCCCTCATCCCCCTCGCCGCCCGCCAAGGGCGACTCTCCGCAAGCAATTCACAGGAAATACGTCGAGGCGAGGAACGCATGGTACGAGTCTCAAGCACCCGGCTCCCGGACCGACCCGCAGTATCGCAGGTCCGCAGGCCTTCCTGCAGGGTACAGCAAGGCAAGCTTCCGCTGGTGTCGCGACTGGAAACAAATGGGGGAGCGCTGCACCAGCCCGGCCGGACCCACCAGGGAATGGACCGAGGAAGAGATGGTGGCCTACTTGGATTGGGACAAGGCAGAGGACGAGCGCGTCCAAGCCATTGTTGACAGCATGGGAGACGCGATCCGCGGGCACAGAGGAATGGGGTACATTTGGGATATGGTAGAAGCAGACCGTCGCCGCAACCAACTGTGAGAAGGTGCAAGTCAAGTTGTATGCGATTCACTTGGCATCGTTTTGGGCATTTGCTTTCGGGTTGCGATCGCGCCCTGGGGAATGGGGAATGTAACGGAAATGACCGCAAGTTAAACTTGGATTTATTATTTATTTTTACCTGGCATTTGGTAATAAGGAAAAGGAGATGTGCACGAAACTGTAAAAATGAGAAGACGATAAATAAAGAAAGGAAAAAAAGGAGAAGAAAAAGAAGAAGAAGAAAAGCGGAGGAAAGTGGGAAAAGGGCAAATAAAAAGTGGAAAAAAAAGAAAAGAAAGCAGAAGAGAAAGCACTCCACACGGGGAAAACGTTTGCAGCTTGTCCTTCATTCCATCCACGCCAGCTGATTCCCTCCCCCATTGGTGCCCTCACGCTTCGCCACGTGCTTGCAGCATCGTTCTCGTCGGCGCTTTCCTGCGTTTCTGGGTTAACGGCTTAGTCCTGCGTTGTATATGTGAGAGGTGTTGATGGGTCGTGGACGTACGCAATTTCGGCGCCGGACAAGCGAGGCAGACATGGGAGCCGGACCCTCATCAACAACGGCGACGAGGGGCTAATGCGCATGTTTTCTGCTACGCCCTGGTAGCTGCAAGCGATGGGGCTCTTGTGGCAGGAGCCAACATGATGTCAGGTAAGGCAATAGGGCTCATGGTTCTGGGTATCTCACGGTCGAAAAACCAGCAGGGCGCGATAAAAAGCTCGCCGCTGTCCGTGAGGGTGTCAAAGTCGCCCAGGCAAACGCCAATAGAAACCTCGGTAGGGGAGTGGAAGTCGGGAAGGAAAAAGTACAAGTCGACGACGAGATACCCGATGAGGGTGGTGTAAAGGATGAAAAAGATGGTAAAAATATAAAAGAGCGTTTTGAAGAGCCTTTGTATATGGGGCCGTGACTGCCCCCAACGAGATTTTGGAGGCTGGGGAGGCCGGTGTGTCGTGGGTTGCCTATACCCAAGCGGACGCCGTAGTCTGGGCCGTTGGGGTCCTTGAGGGATACAGCGGTGCTCCCTCCCCTCGGTATCAAGTGGATAATGGTTGGTTCTAGAGTCGAATGGTGGAAAGCGCAGCAATTCCATTAATGGATGGAAAGTGAAAAGGTTGTGTTGCCGGTGGTGTTTCCATAATGGTGTTTCCATAATGGTGTTTCCATAATGGTGTTTCCACAATGGTGTTTCAGTAAAAGTGTTCTGGTGATGGTTTTCTGGCTTTGGTGTTTTGACGATGGTGTTCTGGCTTCGGATCAGCACGAGGGAAAAGACCTTTGACCCTGATCGATTTATAACTCATCGAGAACATGTACGAAGCACCCATCGCTTCACTCCGCTGCTCGCTGCTACTTTCTTTGTGCAACTTGGTAAGACATCCATTCTAGCGTCCATCGCCGCATTTGGGCGTGCTGCTTTGATCTTTGGCCGGCTGCGTCAGGAATGAGGGCCGCACAAAGAGTGCTGCTGTAAATAGCTTTCGCCACTCTCCAGCCAAGGAGCTATCATCAGGTCATTCGTTCTTTCATGATAAAGTGACAGCCGCGTCGCGTTGCGCTTTCCAACCTCCCAGCCTCGGGGTTACCCAACTTCCCAGCCTAGCCATGACATAGATGCATTGAGGTGGAGATGCAGAGGTGCGTTAGGTAGCGTTAGAATGAACTACCTAGGCTGCTGCGGTATCCAACTTGCTGGGGAGAAAAAGGGCCTGTCAGGGGAAGAGCTGGGGGAAGAGCGGATTCGGCGTTGACCCGGTCATTGATACAAATGTCCCGACAAAAAGAGGAAAAAAATAGAAACAATAAACCGTTTGCACTGCCCCACACCTATCATTTCCATTCAGCGCGAACTTCGGCATTCCCCGAAGCATTCCTCGAAATGTCTCACGACCTGCTTTGAGGACAATGGGATCGAAGACTAATACTGGTGTGCGTGATGCCAGGGGAAGCACCAGGTTTGAGTAGGCGTCGGCGCCTCGGCACAACCAAAGCTAAAACTCGGGCCAGCGAAATCAGAAATGATGGCTTGGTAACTCGAAAAGAGGCGCCCCTGACCACGGTGAGGGGGCGGGGCCAGCTTCCTGCGGGGAGGACCGAACCAAACAGCCTGTGGACACCTAGGCGTCTAGTTAGCAGAGAGAACAGCAGCAATGCAATGGAAGTGCAGGCTCGAAGCTTCGAAAGGCTGGTTAAACTTTTCGTTTAGGCCGCTTCCGCTTAAAGCATTCCATAAAAAAGGCCATGACCACACGACATCGCCCCGCGTGGAGGAGAGTTGGCGTGCTTCTACTCTTCCAGGTTTGACCTAGCGTTCCATGTGGGCGGCATTGGAAGGGACGCCGCAAGGGCGTGGGGCTGGTCTGGAGGCATGGTGCCCAGAGGCTTATGCCCAGAAGCGGCTGGTACGACATTTCGATGGAAGGGGAGTTAAAACTCGTGCCCCTCATGTTCTCGCACGTTGGGGATAATGGATGCAGTTTGCTCCAAGGCTCGCGGGCGACAAGAAGGTTTGGAATGGTATTGGGTATATTAGATCGTAGGGAACGGCCGGGGATGGGCGTGTGTGGGCGAAACGCCGACGCGGAAACCGCATGGGCTTGCGTGACATCCTTTGCTTTGCCGGTGCCCGGAAAGACCGAGCTAAACCTGGCCGACATTGGCGGGCGGACGGGCTCCCTTACAAAGGCCAGCCGACTCTCCTCCAGGTGGAGGCTATCGTTGAGGCTTGTGTCCCTGCCAGGCTCCGGTGCTTGGATGTCAAAGGCCGAACTGTGACTGGCTGCCAGGGAATCGATCTGCGAAGGCCTGTCGTCCATCGCAGGTGCCAAGTGCGCGACCACGACGGCAGTCGGGTTCCGGACCTCGGCCTCGACCTCACCGAAGCGATGGGCCGAATTTTCTACCCGCTGTCCCAGCCCCCGGAAGCGCGCCAGAAACGCCGACTCGGCCAGCGCGGTTTGGCGTTCGAGTTCGTCCGCGCGCTTTCCGGGGGCTTCGGCTCGTATCTCCAACTCCCGGAGGCGTCCTTCGGGACTCTTTCTGCCCAGCATGAAGTGGCGTTTGAGTTTGCTCGCCCACTTATAGCGCCCAGATTTGGATGTGTCCAGGAGCTTACCGACGTCGGCCGGTTCTATAATCAATGAATGGACGGCAAGTGTTAGAACAGCTTCCGGGGTTTACACAAGTATAGAAGTGGGGGGAGGCTATGAGGGCTTCCTTACCGGGAACTGTGGTCTCCGTGTTGGTGGTGTCTTGAGGAGGGATGTATCGGCTGACACACCACATCTCGCGTACTTCCTGCCGGCTGACCTGCTCCCCAAGCTCTCCCGAGGGCAGGGTTTTGAACAACGCTTTGCTAAAGGAGAGCTAAAGCGCGGGGGGGAAAAGGGGGCTTGTTTGGAAAAATCACCAAGCAGGAGAAGGTTGGGGAGGGCTCGTTTGCAGTCGACGCGGAGATAGACGGTAGGTTGTGTGGGAAATGATGGAGAGTAGGCTGTTGGGGCGGGGTGGGCAGCCACTCCGAGGGAGCGGCGGATATGCAAAATACACTGCTTTATCATGGCCCACGGCGATGGCTGCTGGAAAGGCTCGGTGGGAGCAGCGGCGCTCGCAAAAAAGAAACCTTTACGGCTTTCGCTCTGCTATGTGGAAGACACGGCCATCCGGGAGGCACGTAATTCGCTACCTTCAAAGCAGAACACGGCAAGGCACAGGTGTCCCTGTAGCGGCCGGGCTGTTTGAGCAGACCGACGGATTGGCGCCGACACTAGCCCATGCATCATGTCGATCCATCTATATGTTAGTGTCAAGCAGGAACGAAGGGGTGGTAACAGATTCGCATCTGTCTATTTGGGGTTGATGATTGGGAAGCGACTAAGGCCGAAGCTGGGCGCACAAGCCTGGACAGCAGTCGGTGCGTGGCATATGTCCCAGCAC
The DNA here is from genome assembly GCA_000733355.1 of Falciphora oryzae. Taxonomy (NCBI): domain Eukaryota; kingdom Fungi; phylum Ascomycota; class Sordariomycetes; order Magnaporthales; family Magnaporthaceae; genus Falciphora; species Falciphora oryzae. The sequence goes on from JNVV01000084.1 coordinate 47,668, forward strand.
CACGGAATATTGATCATTTTCTTAAGCCGACTTCCACGGAGGGCCAAGCCATTATTCGTGACCACCCTGCCGTGCTGCCAGGCGCGAAGAGCAGCAGCGGATTAGCACACAGGGTCCAACACTCCCCGAGTGCAGGGGCGGCTCCTGGCCGAGGTGTTGCGGGCCACTCAATGGTGGCCAACCAGCGGACAGCAGCCAGCTCTCGCAGTTTGGGATGCAGTGTTCCGGGCCTGCCTGACGACCAGCACTGCCCACTTTCGCATGGCTTACATGGGACCACCAGGACGGCAAAAGAAAGCCGCCAAAGGAATGACGGCCAAGGAGACACATCCCATTCGAGTATAAGTTGTCTTGCCCCAGTAGGATTCGAGGCTCAGCTCCTGAAGCTGGAGCATGCATTTTTCCAGCATCCACGACCCGGCCTGGGCTACAAGACCAGTGGCTATCGGTGCTCGCGTCTGCCTGCGGCGCTGAGGCTAGCATGTACCACGGGGGTGGCTCGTGGAGTGGCGGGATGTTGCTGCTGTTGCAGGAACTAGTCGAGAGATCGACTTGGACGTCGCCGATAAAGATACGCATTGTGTCCACCGCCTTGGATAGTTGCCACTTGATGACTCCTAGCCTGTCTTGATCGCCTCGCCGAGCAGGCGGCCCAGAGTTGCAGCGCGTGCTACCCCTTTTTCTAGTCCCCGGCCGCTCGTGGAGCGCGTTTGTGGGATTCGTTTTCGACGGGAAATGCCTCCTTTGGCTCACTCGTTCAATCAGCTGGAGCGTCAGTCCTGCTCGGGGCAAGCGAGGGATTTTCTGCATTTGGCGCTCTCATTTCCCGTCCGTGGCCTCGAAGCGCCCCGCGTTGGCCCGCCTTCCCGGCTCATTTGTCCAAGCACTTCGGCCGAGCAGCTGATCGTTTTTGGCTTTGATGGCCATGCTGGCACTTTTACTCGCCTCGGCATCGTTATGGCCGGCCACATATGCTCTTTTTTTGCCCTTTGACGACGCCTAGTCCTCCCGGCTAGCTTCAAAGCTGATGGTTTTTATGGGATTATCTTTAACAAGCCAGACTGCAACTTTTCCATTTTGCACTCGAAAGCTGCAGCATGGATCTGAGCCCCGCCACGTCGGCCTGCTGCCTACTATCGCTGCAGCTCGAGTCCGAGCTGTCCTCGCCCAGAACCAGCCGCTAGGGCAATCTTTGAGGCGATCATGGCGGCCGTTTGCGTGCTGGAGGTGGCCTTGGTTGGGGTGCTCCGGTGTCGGTATTGACCAGAGGAGTTTTGGTGAGGGCGTTGTGTGTTTGGATCCGGATAGGGAGATCCGCTGACAAGCAGATAGGATGGGTACTCCATGGATAGGACGGAGTGTAAGATATGAGCCCAGATAAGGCGGCTACAGCTGGTGTCGCTTAATTGCAAGGGAAATAGGAGCTGGTAAAGGCTGAAGATGCGGCTATTGCTATCCCACCGCACACCACGGCGTCCACCCGCAACCATGGAAATGTGGTACCGTCAAGCGACTGAGCGGACATCATACAGCATACACCTCGGTCATCGAGGCTGCGGGCGGCTTGCACCACCTGAGGGGTGCCCATCATCTTCTCTGTCGGGAAGCTTAAGCTGGGCGTCGGAAATCTGCTGCAGGAAAAGCTAAGTGGCCGGCGAACCAAAAATCAATGCCGCTCAGGCAGCAAGCGGCCTCATGATAGCTAGGCAGCCTCGTGTGGCGTCTCCCAACCAGCGCAGATACTCGTACACAGCCAGGGGCATGCTGGTCGCACCTTGGCTGTCTCTAGCTTCTATCACCACCTGTGCATGTCATGTCGAGAGGGGTGGCCCTCGGCGTATCTGAGTGGGGATTGTAGGCCTTTTTTTCCTGCCTTTTTTCAGTTTGTTTGTTTGTTTGTCCTTTTTATTTGCATTTCGGTACAATCAATAAACCTCTTTCCTCTATTTGGCTGCACGCCAGATGCTCAACGACACACCTTCCTCGAACTTACCAATTCTTAGCATTATGCTGTTAATGCACACTGCCGAATTGCATACAACTTCTTAACACCCGCCAATCCAGCGATCCAACACCCACACCACGCCCGCCAACGGCGCTGGCAACGGCAGCATGCCGTTGCTAATAGCCCCCCTCAGCCAATAGAGTGGCACGCACCCTCCTCGCCGGCCCGGAGGCCCGGAGGAACGCGTCGCTGCCACCCCGGCCCCCCAGTGCGTTAGCGCAACCGACCACGCCGTCTCCGTTGCGAAATACGCAACCCCCGTCAGGGCCCGGTCAGGGCCAGGAAGGCACCCACGACGGCAGCACCGGCACAAGTGCCCCTTTTCTTTCCTTTCCCCTCCCCTCCCACCCCCGGCCTACGCGCCCGCCCCTTAGGTCGGCCGCGGCGGCCGAGGAGGAAATTATTGCGAGTTATAGCCGCAAGTAACAACAAACGGCATTAATTTGCACAACCCTCGCCCGGTCTATTAGCGCCGGCATCGCCTCCCTTCCGCCGGAGGCACTCCACGAAGCAAATGGTTGGAAAACCGGCTTTTTGGAGTACGCAAAAGAGGCGCTGTTAGGCCAACCAGCCCCTATTCGGGGGGGCGGAAAGCCCGCCGGCGCCACCGAACCCAATAACGCGCCCGATTCGACGCGCCCGATCCCGACCACCACCTACGCGTCGGTGACCCGGGCGGCTTACCAATAGCCCCAACAACCCGCACAGGCCCTACAGGACCGTGCACCCCAGGCCGCCCGGGCACCCCGGCCCGCCCACGGGCCCCAAAGCCGACTTCCGGGTATTTGTTAGAATCCCGGAAGAAAGGCAGGCTTGGGCCAACCAACAAACGGGCTTTAGCATCCGCATAAGCCCTTGCCGATAGCAAGGACCTGCCGTTTACGACAGCCGACGTCACGGAAGCTTATCGAACCCCCACTGGGTTCGTGCTAAAAGCAAAAACGGTAGATATCCAAAACCGGCTTTTGCAGCATCGATCCGAATTAGGCCGTTTATATAACGCCGAAAGGATCGAAAAGCCCGAAATCTGGTATAATTACGCCGGCTTTAAAAGGCTTAACGCTTATAAGTTTCTTCCCTGTTTGGGCTTCGACCTCCTCCCAGACCAGGTCTTCCGCCACTGGAACTCTTTCACCGAGGCCGTTTGCCAAAGACGTGGAGCATCTGGAAATCACGCAGTTATACCAGATTTCGGGCTTTTCGATCCTTTCGGCGTTATATAAACAGCCTAATTCGGATCGATGCTGCAAAAGCCGGCTTTGGATATCGGCCGTTTTTGCTTTTAACACGAACCCAGTAGGGGTTCGATAAGCTTCTGGAACGTCAGCTGTCGAAGGGGAAGGGGAAGGGGAAGGGGAAAGGAAGCTCCGTCGCGTGTTGCACGCTGCGCGTTCGGGCCTGTCGGGGCACCTGTGTGTTATGGCGTGGCGTGCCCTCTCGTGCAGCCTTGCCTCACAGAGGGTACTTGAGCCTCCAATTGAGCCAAAGTCTCGACTTTGGCTTAGTCGTCCTTTTGGTAGCAAGTGGGTGGAGGCTCCTACTGCCGAACCGTGACACTGTGCCGGTGCCGACGCCGATGTGCCTTTCGCCCTGCTCGGGCTTTGTAAGGCGCTGCACATTTTGTAAGGGGGAAGGCGTAGTTGGTTGCGCTGTCGCGCGCGGGGGCCGGTGCGGCAGCAATGCACTTCTCCGGGCAGGCGGGCCGCCAAGAGGAGCGTACTGCGCCACCCTATTAGCCAGGGGGGCCGTTGGCAACGGCATGTTGCCGTCGCCAGCGCCTTTGGTAGGTGTGGTCGTTGGTGTTGTGTCGCTGAAATGGCGGGTGTTAAGGATTTAAGTGTAATTTGGCAGTGTGCACTAACAGCACCATGCCAAAAATCGGCAGGTACGAGGAAGGATGGCGGTGGCCGGGCCGGCTTATTCGTCCGGGGTATCTAACTGCTTACCGGCCAGCAGTCTCCTTGTGCGTTCGGAATCGTTTCGGCTCGTACGTCCGCGAGGCGAAGGCGATAAGGAAGTCAAAGGGCGGTCTGGTGGTGCGAGGAGGTTGGAGCAACAAAGTGTCGAAAAATGGCGCGCGCGAGGCGCGCCCTGGGCCGTAAAGGGTGCAGGCCTTCCCTCGACTGGCAATAGGCAGCCCTATACCATTGCGAGCCATTTTCTGCACCTCTAGCCCAGTTGCGTCGCCGTTGTCGTTGTTGAAAGGAAACGGACGAACGCGGGCAAAACAGAGCTAAATGGCCTGTTAGATAGAGCCCACATAACGATTCCAGCTCATTTTGGTGGAACCAGTACCAAAAATGGCCGTGTTCCTTAGCGGCACCCTAACAGTGGGTCCGACAGGAAAAAAATTTCGGGAAGGCGGGGGCTTAAGCGGAAGGTAGGGGAAAAGAAAAGGCCACCAGTACCGGTGCTGCCGCCGTAGGTGCCTTCCTGGCCCTGATCGGGCCCTGTCGGGTGTTGCACGTTCCGCAACGGGGACGGCGTGTTCGTGTGCGTGTGCGCTGAGATGCGCGGGGGCCGGGGCGGCAGCGGCGCGCTCCCCCGGGCCGGAGGGCCGTTGAGGAGCGCGTGTGCCACCCTATTGGCCAGGGGGGCCGCTGGCAACGGCATGCTGCCGTCGCCAGCACCGTTGGCGGGCGTGGTGCGGGTGTTGGATCGCTGGATGGGTGGGTGTTAAGGATTTGTATGCAATTTGGCAGTGTGCATTAATAGCACAATGCTAAGAATTGATAGGTTCGAGGAAGGATGGCGAACGCGGGTAAAAGAGAGCCAAATGGTTTGTTGAAACCCACATAGCTACCCGACCAGTTTTGGTGGCCCGAACACCAAAAATGGTCGGGCTCCTCTAACAGCCACTAACAGTGGGTCCTGGGAGAAAGTTTTTTCAAGGCAAGGTAACAGTCGTACCTCGAAACAAATCCCCTCCTACCCCACCCCCGCCCCTTCCCAAACAGCTGGTCTACACATCACTGCTACGCTCTCTCCTCTGCCGAAACCCTCCGCAAAACCAAGATGAGTCATGCCTGTGACCAGGTCTCAACGGCGCAAATTCGGCAGTCGTGCGGCTCCCGTAGCCGCGAGCAGTGCAGCTCCCTCTGTCAGCGATGCGAAACCCAACCTTGGCGGGCTGTTTAAATGGCTCCCCCCACGAGAAAATCTGAACCCCGAAGACTATGGCGCGAGGATAGACGGCACCGACATGGACAAGGGCTGTTATGACCATCCAGTTGTGATTCTCTCGGCCAAGCAGGACCGTGGCGAGGTCATCGTGCTCGTAGTAAACATCTGTGGATCTGCCGCCAGTACACGCTCGTTGCTAATTTTGGAAGCAGATGACTTCCTTCGACGGGGAAACCCTCGAAGAGCACCACCGACTGAAGTCCAAAGACCATATTAAACACCTCCAGAAACTCCACATACCCATCGCTCCTCTTCAACCGCACCCCCAGCCAGATCCCGCCCACACAATGCTCCTGAAAACCTCCGACGGCCGGGCGCCCCGAAAAGGAACATATGTGAATACGGAGATGCGGCGGGTAAAGTTGAAAATACTGACGCCGTATTATGCCGGCCGCGGGACCCCTGAGATGCGTCTCTCGGACGAATCCTTCCAAGCGCTCAAGGATTATATTCGAATCAGGGGCGGCATTCTGTCGCCTCGGAATGCCCGGGCGCAAGTCATCAATGTGTCATCGGCGGACGCTACACCGAGCAACATTCGTAACAGCCTCTTCTATTCGCACCCGCATGGCCCGGCTATGCATACAACCATCCGCCCTGCAGCTGAGAGGCAACAGCTCCTTTCGGGTCCGCCAATCTCATACGGAAGCATTTCGCCGAAAGACCGCCAGTTTAGCCCCGCAGAACTTCTCACGACAAGAAGCCTATCGGCAAGACCCCGCGAGGGACAACTGCCCGTGTATCACTCCGCCGCTTACCACAGAGCTGATTCCTCCACTGGGCGACTCAGACCTGGAGCAGCATTGCTGGGTCATATCAGGGCGGTACTCCGTGCTATTGGAACCGGAATTATGGCGGTTCCCTTCGCCAGTGTCTTGAAGTGGGCCATTGCGATCGCATGTGTTGCAGCTCCTTTGTACGGAGCATATCGGCTTTGCTTGGTGCTTTGGGGGCTTGGAGTGTCTATAGTGGAAGCGATCGAGTCTTGGTGGGCCGGTCTCGTTGGTTTGTTGGAAGCGATCAAGTCTTGGTGGGACGGTCTCGTTGGTTTGTTGGAGTAGGCGCAGAATAGGTAGGCGAAAGCTGCCTGCTGAATCAATCTCACCGTTTGCGTATGGTGACGCTATGGGCCTGCGCCATTTCAATGCAGCCAGGCTGGGATCCGCGCCTTGACAATCCTCAAGCGCCGCTTGCAATTTTGCTGGAAGGCCTGCCTAGTCAATCGAAAAGGAGAACCGATCTAAGACTCCAGTGGCGTCAAGCCGGGAAGCGGAGGCCGTGTTTTCCCTCTGTGACTTCCGACGCGCCGGTCCTTTACACCTTTTTCGTCATCCGCGTTCGAATTTTGCACATACTAGAATGTCGCGATTCCCTCAACCAAAGAGCGTCTCTTGCACCAAGCTTCTAGCCTGCCCCGACACAGTTCGTCTCAATTCTCCCGCCTTCCCCTGCCCGCCTTCCCCTGCCCGCGTTCCGATCCCCGTACAACTGTGCTTCGTCCCCTTCAGCTTCCACTGAGCCAGGTAACTTGTTTCTGGGGCGTGCTGGCCCGGCGGTCTTATGGTCTCCTCCGAAGAAGGGGTCCAACGGGGGGGTTTGTGAACACCTAGGGTGCTTGGAATGGGATCCGTGGGTGGCGCTGTCCGATGGGAAGCTCGGCGTGAAGCTCGTCTCGACACTTGTCGCTGGGTCTTCGAGAGCGTCACACGACACGGGTGACTGGCTCTCGTCTTGATCCTTGTTATCCTCGTAAAGACGTCGGCTGCAATGGGGTTTCCTGTGAATGGGTCGGAGAGGGGTGTCGTCGTCGACGCTAACGAAGCTCTGTTGAGGGCGCGGAGTAGACGGTTCGTCACGGACGCTCCGCGGTGATTGGTACTCCTTACAGCCCACATATACATTGGGACTGAAGCCTTCAACTGCCTGCACCACTGTTGTGCTTGCTAAGCTTTCTTCACTAGATGCCTGTGCTTTTTCGTTTGCTGTTTGGATAAAACCATCTCGGTACTGCTTCGCCAAGCCCCGAGCGTTCCTGAATGCGGTGGCGCCTTTGATGAAGACTTCCCGGTTGCTCGTCATGGCGAGGGCGTCAAATTGGGTCATGTGGCGTTCAGGCCGGCTGCCCGGAATCGCTGGCGCGGTGAGGCGGTGGGCGTATATATTGAGCTGGCCGTCGACGTAGGTCGAGCTGAACGTATACGATTTCCCGTCATAGATCGGCTGGTCCTTGCCATAGTTCTGCAGGCTGTGTACCGAAGGCCCCGATCGCTCCGTCGTAGCGAGGCTTGTCTGTTCGCCACGGCTGCAGACCCGCCCGCCCCCTTCAGTCCGACGAAGAAGTTCGGTGCCAGGATAGGGAGACCCCGGACGCCGGACACTAGACTACAGAGCTCAAACACCTCAGGCCGGCAGCAGAAGCGGCCAAACGAACCGGCGCGCATCGCAGGCCAAATCGCTTAATCCGGATGCTCCTTCTCGCCCCTTCAGTGACATTAGGACAGTACTTAAAAGTAGTAGCAGCTAAAACGTACTTGTAGTGTCACGGGGTAAGCCGAAGGCCTGTACGAGGTGATAACGATGATGGTAAACGGTAATCAAGGGGTGAAGCCCTATATTACTATAGGGTAGATAGAACAACTTCGGCTTGGTTGTTGCAATCACCGGGTTGCCTCAACCAACCGGCCTAAGTAGCGTGGCCCCTGGGGCCCGGCCACGTGCCCTGAGTCCTCGGGCCCCCGCGTGGCGCAGCCTGCGGAGGGAGGCTGGGGCCCTCCCCTGTGGCGGCCCTTTTACCACGACGGCCTCCTTACGCTGTCCTCCGGTACACTTACCGGCCGATCGCATCGCTACCACCCGCTGCGCTTACAACGCCCCGGCGTCTTTTCGCCCTATTTCCGATTGCCCGCTCACCAACAAGGAGCGCAGGAACGCAGCCTGATTTCGTGCCTTCGGGTTTAATTTGTTAGCCGCCTCGATAGCAGCACTATAGCCTGGTGTAGATGAACTTAGGTAGCGCTGGCACGTCGTATGCCCCTAGGGAGGCAGGGAAAGGTAGATCCCGACTTACCGACGTTAAGTATACCCTCTCCCTCTCTCGCACTACGGCACGCCATCCGCAAGAACCTGCCAGGGTCCAATCTGTGGGGTTGTCCTATGCACGCCTGCGATGACATAATTCTCAATGGCAGAGCCGCCTTCGGGGCAGGTGCCCACCAACTCTCAAGGTGCTTTGATATTCGTAGATTTGATCCAGCAGCATACGGGCAAGTATTGCCATTAAACAATTCGAGTGCCTGCAGCTCGATCTAGCGTCAGGTCCCAAGTGAACGACGGGGCGTGGAAAACAGACAGCTGCTTCCCTACACCCCCTCTCTCCTTCCCGCTGACTGCTCGCTGTTTGCCTAGCTCGTGCCTTCCACTCCGATACTGATTTGAAAATGCAAACTGCCGTCCCAACTCTTGTTTCCCTTTGCCCACCCCTCTGACCCTTCACCCCCTTTTGACCCGAAGCGCCTGGTGCCACCTTCGTCCAGCCCACTCCTTCCTCCTCCTGTTTGCTTTCCATCCCAACGTTTGCCTCTCCAACAATTATTTGCGCCCAATCGATTCTTGTCGTTCCATTTTTTGCCACTGGAGCAAAAGACCTTAATTATACACCGCGGAGCTGCCTGGGGACGAACTACGTGCTCAAAGTGCCTCGCTGTCAATGCGGAAAGTTCTATCATCAAGATAGGGAGCACGGGGGTGAACAACCACAATTACTAGAAGACCAGAATGGCGGAGCAACGCACGAAACAACGCCGTATACGTGGCGTGGCATCTGGGAAAGAAGGGGTGGCGTGGCAACGCTCCTAGCAGGCCTGAAAGAGCGATGCGTGGCCAGGATGACCAGCACAGCAGACGACAAGGCACGGAAGGGCAACGGCGCACGGCCAAGGGCTTTGTCGTCGCTGGCTGCCGGCTGGATACGGCCAGCCCCGCCGGCGTGCCTGCCTGCCTGCCTTTTCTCCCGGACATTCTCTCTTGTTCCTGGCTTTGTCAGGCTTGCAAAGGGGGCATGCTCTGTCGGGGCTCAGCTGTCAAGGCTTGGGCTGAAAGGTATCCTCTCATCCTTTTTTTATTTGCCGTGCTTTGCGGCCGCTCTTGATTGGAGGACCAGCCAGCAGTCGTAGAAAGTCGGAGCGCTTTTTGCTCCTTGCTGTGCTGTGGAAACAAAGGAACTTCTAGAATGCCCTGTGCTGGCTGCTGGCGCGCATAATACAACCATAGGCAGATAGAAAAGCAGTGCCGATGATTGGCTTACAGGAGACGTTGGGTGGCGGCGGAGACAGCAGCCTGCTTGGACAAACAGACCGTGGCTGTTTCTCCCTCGCCTTCATAAGTGGGATTGGTGCCGGTGGCAGCCCAGTCCTAACACAAGTCAAACTTCACCACCACCACCTGGAAGCCGGTTGACCACCTCACCGATCTGACCGAGAGCATTTCGCTTGACGCAAGTACCCCATCCCTCGCCCCGTCCAGCCTTGACGCCGCCCTGCCCTCCGCGGGGATATGCGGCCGTGCCTTGGCTGCGCGACAAGTGCTGACGCCTTGGAGACCAGCGACCCGAAGACAGTCGAGCACCTAGGCTCGCCCTGCCCACCCGCCAAGAGCGTCTCTCCGGCAGCCGCGGCGCCTTCGCTGTCGGCAGCGGACGTTGCGGAAATGGACGCCCCTAGCGAGACTCGTAGCGGCACAGTCTACGGCCAGCCTGCCGCCCAACCGGTCGCCCGGCATGCTGCCCAGCGCGCTATACAGCCTGCCGTCAATGAGCCTGAGCCCGTTGGGGCCCGGGCGCACCGCGCTCCCCCAACCGGCGGCAGCTGGTGCCCGTGCTCATGTATCCAAGTGCTGCTACTGTTTGTCATCGTGGCGCTGTGTGTTTTCTTGCTGCACGTCAGAAACTACCTCTGCATGAGGCACGAGCTCCAGCTGATGGGATCCTAACCTGGGACAAGCACCTCCCTCTGTGTGGTTCAGAGATGCACGTTCGGACAAGTACGAACCCCAATATTTCACAACTCCGAGAATTCATTCTTGTATCCTACCTCGTCACCCTTTAGCTTATGTACATCATACAGCAAAATCAACATAAGCGCTACTGCCTCGGAATAACTGTCTGCTACCAGCCGCTTTGTGTCGTTGTAGTGCTTGAGAGCAGTAGTGATGGAGGAGCGGACATCGTCAGAGGCTTGCACTAATCCCAGTCCTGCCCGCCATGTCCAGAGCCAACGCCCATGTCTGCATTGGCCTTGTCGATTTTGTCGCGCAATAGCTGCATCGAGCTGGCGGATTTTTTATAAGCCCGAAACCTTGCGCCCTCGCGAGAAGCACGGCCGAGACGGGTCAGGTGGCGGCCGTGGAGCGAGGTGATGGTAATGGAGCCTAGGTAGAGGTCGAGGCGGCGGCCAGCCAAGCTTCCCAAGCGCTCGGCTTCTATTGCGCTTGGGAGGCCGAACTCAAAGTTGATGGCCTCGGTAATGGGCGTTGTGGTGCTTGGCCATAAAGGTGATTTGAAGGGCAGGCTGCACCTTGGGTTGAGTTCGGTCCTTAGATTTGAACCGCAAGTAGGTGCATACTGGGCTGGCGACCTCCTTCCCGCGTGGCGGCGAGGAACCGACCATGCGGCCCATAAAGAGCGGGAGAAAGGCTGCTTCTGCAACCAACAAGCTTTGCTGCGGCCATATGCGGTAGCGCACCACGTCCTCGGCGTCAAAAGTGGGCACCAGCGTCCCCCGGGCGAGACGGGCGGCGACAATGAGGACAAGGATGCCGCAAGCGTGTCCATCGCGCTGCCTCAGTGACTGGAAGGCTGGACCCGACGCCGTTTCCAGCCTGTGGTCGCCGGGCAAACCCAAGATATTCCTCAAAGCGCGTTGGGCGTGTTCCCGGCTCTCTGGAGGAGGCATTCCGTGCAGGCTATCGAACCCGTACAGTTTTTGGTCGCGATACCAAAAAAGAACCCAGTGGCTGTTGTGGACTTGGGCGGGCAGAAGCATCATATGCTCGGCGCTGGGCTGGGGCGGGCCGCAGGTGAGATGGCCCGAGAGCGAGTCGACGACGCCGATCGTAGAGCCGGAGAAGCGCTGCGTACGCGTCGTCATAACGTTATCGTTAACCCACTCGCCGGGATCCGGCCCTCGACGGTCCCCAAAAAGCTGCTTAAGCGTGGTTGCAACGCGAGGGCGATGATACGGAGCGACAGGGCCGTCTGGTGGTCTGCGGCCACTCCTGCTTTTAGTGTCCGCGGCGCCGTCTGCTGCAGCTACCTCTACTCATCTATGCGGGCCATTTTTGCTTGCGGGCTAGAAAAGGGAGGGTCAAGCTCTTGAGGGCGTTATCGACCCCGGCAGACCTGTGGGCTGGACGTGAGCTTAGCCTCCGCCTCACCCAAAAAAAAAAAAAAAAAAAAAAAAACTGGCTGGTTGCCCTTGAGCAGCCGACGCAGCAAAAAGTGGCCGGGCAAGCGAGTAGGGCGACGAAGGGGACAGAGGTCTGAGCGAGGGAAGGCTCCGAGGTAGGGAAGCGTGGCGCGCCGTGCCGCGAGGGACTGCCCGCGATGATGCCTCCCAACGGAGTCGTTATCTCCATGGCCACGGTAGGGGAACTGGCAGCAGCATTTTTGCCTTTGGCACCGCTTTGAAGATCGGCTTGCAGGATGGAGTCGTCCAGGTCACCCGGAAAGGCCGTCGTCTGCTCGTCGGCTGATCTCTGGTGGCCTGACCTCCTGGTATATATCGTGGTCGTTCGTGGCCGCATGTGCGGCTAGAGCCGAGTCCTTCACAGGTGGAGGCGCTTGGGTTGCTGGCTTTTGATTTGCTGACTTTTGGATGGAAACGTGCTCGAGAGGCTGTTGTGCAGTCTTGGCCAGCGACTCGGGTTTTGGCGGGGAGATCGAGTCCGACATGGCGGAGGGAGAACACGGGAGCTGTATGTTGTCATCTTCGTCGTTGTAATCATCGTCGTCGTCTTCGTCGAGGTTTCCTCCGTCGTCCTGGCGGCGCCCGGTGCGTTTTCGGCCCCGGTTCGGTCTCGTCCTCGGTCGACCGGCTTTGGATGGCTGCGCCAGCCAGAGAGACGGGTCCACTAATAAACAAGGCGCACAAACTGGTCAGAATGGGTGTGGGAAAAGCCGGGGCGAAGGAGAAGGAGAAGGAGAAGGAGAAGGAGAAGGAGAAGGAGAAGGAGAAGGAGAAGGAGAAGGAGAAGGAGAAGGAGAAGGAGAAGCGGGAGAGTGGCGGCGTGCGGCGTGGATACCCTCGTCGTCGACGTCGAGATGGACGCAGGGACAGAAGCCGCCTTTGCGGAAGATGAACTGGAGGTCGTCCCACGAGGGCTGGAGCTGTTCGAGCTAGCTGTTCGGGTCGTTATCGCTGTCGTTGTCGTCGGCCTCGGGCGCCTAGCTGCTCCGACTTCCTGCGCTTTCTGCGGCCTGCAGCTGGGCGTCGAGTGCTCGGACGCGCGCGATCAAGCCCAAAAAACCAATCTTGTCGTCGGTTGAGGATTCCGCCATCTGTTCGCCCGCGCTCCACCAGGCAGATGCGGCGACGGGATGCTTAGGTAGGTAGCTGCCATTGGGGACGAGGGGCTGAAAAGTATCTAGTGGCATGCATAGGCTCGATGTTGCGTGTTCTCTGCGCCTTCCGCTCCAGCTCGTCCTGCCAACTTTCGCGGTGGCAGGCACTCGACAGCATCTGGTGCTACACGCAATTGGTTGCGACTGGACGGGCGCACACTGTGCGCGTGCGGGGGTGTCAATGTTTTTGCGCATGCTCGCGCGCGGAATGGTTGCTGGGGGATCCACCTGCCCCCCAATCCTTCGGGTCGCTCCCCCACCGTGCCACTCCATCACCCGAACAGGGTGCCTGGTTCCTGCAGCTTGATCCCTGCAGCTGCGACGTTATGGCCGCGAAAATTGATTACATCATCCCTCCACCCGACGGAGCGTCAATCCGGCGCCATATAATGGCATCGACGACAGCGGCGCCATGCTAAGCTCGAACCGCCCACCAGACCTCCGATTTTATCAGCCCGCGGCTAACCATTATGTTTCCAGCCAAAGACAGACGGCTGACAGTGGGGCTTGACCCTCCTACTTTCCTCCACGCCCAGCCTACGGCATGCCATATAGGCTAGCTCTGTGCAAGCCGCCGCTTGCCGTCTACCTGCCTGTTTTGCCAGTGGCTCCGACCGGACGGACGAGCGCTATCCCCTGCAACCCCCCGAAGTCGAGCATACAAAGTCGAGGATGAAACCGCAAAAGCTTTGCCAGACAGAATCCGCCTGGGCACTGCAGCTGCAAGGAGGGTTTTCAGATCTATGGGCAGGTTGCTCTATCTTGCGCCACACACACCGAGGTCCTGCAAAAGCTCGAGCAGCGACGCAACAAGAGACACAAAATTGTTTGCTACGCTACACAAGGCGGCTCGTCTCA
>JNVV01000084.1:61646-72453 GCA_000733355.1 Falciphora oryzae
CATCGACCCAACTGCCCCTACCTCGGCGCCCTCCGGCAAACCACGTGGATGTCAATCTTGAGAGATCCCCCTCATTAAATGGCAAGGGATTCAAGTCGCTATAATCCCCGCGATACTCGGCCGCACGAGACACTATCCGCGAACGTCGCTGCTCAAAGGACCTTTCCTGACCCCCTGTCGCCCCCACAGGGCGGATGCAAGCATGTTCCATGGGGTGGCGCCGCCACGATGGTTGTTGTTGCTGTCGTGGCTGTTGCCGTTGGTGCGGCCGTCGTCATAGTCGTTGCCGTCGATCCTGCCGTTGCAGTCCGCCCAAGACCCGCCCTCGCCTGCGTCTACCGAACTGGCCCTGGTGTTGCTGCCGCCGTTGCGAAGGCGACTGCCGCAATTTCCACTGCCGTTGGCCCCCGGTCCCGGTCGAGATGCCGAATTGCCGTCAGCGTTGTGGCCGGCCCAGCGGGCTTTGACGCTCCGGCGTGTGCAAGGCGACAATGGGGGAGATGACAGACCATTGTTTCGGTCGCTGGGTCGAGGCGGTGCTTGTACATTCTGTCGGAGAGTGAAGAATGGAGAATATCTTCCGGCCGAAGTCGCAGGCGTGGTGTGTGCCCTTCGTTGGAAGGGGTCGTCGAGGTGGTGGAGGCCGAAGTCGGCCGCTGTTGCAGCTTCTCGGATCCGCGGGCAACCCGATTCTTGGGTGTTGGCACGCTTCATTCCTGAGACGCCTACGGTACGAGGCTCCTCTGCAGAGCCGACGGCGAGTGCAGCGTGCTCGAGGCTCCTGGGAGTGTGGGATGCCGCAAAGTTTAGGCGCGTCGGCCCAGGGCATAGGATTCCGCCTGTACCCATCGGGAGGGGGCTGGCCATGGTAGGAATACAAAAGATAAACTAGGGAGGCTGGGTGGGAATGTGCCACTGGACTTCGCGGCCGGGGACGGGAATCACGCGAGCAAACATGAGGATTCGCACCTTGGGCGAGTTGCCTCCGCACATGATGGTGATGATGGAAAGTCTGGTTTTCGCCGCTTTAGGCTTGGATGGGAGGAATCGAGCAGGAGAGTTATAGGCTGGGCGTTGAGAAAGCGTGCGAGAGCGAGATGGGGAGAAGAGAAGACAAAACGAGAGCGAAGGCGGAGGAAGGCCAGAGGAGGGGCCAAGTGTGCAAAGCAGCACATGGGGGATACGGGAAAGCGACTGGAAGAGCTACACGCACTCATCGGCATCAACGGTACGGAAACCCGCATATTACGGCGTTTGCTGGTGGGTCAAAACCACGGCCAGCCGCCTGAGTAGGTAGGTAGGTGAGTCGGGAGTCTAGTCCGGCCTTTGGCTGTGTTCCAGATGCTTCTCGCCGTTAAGCAGTAAGCCATGCTTGCCTGTAGATAAAAGCTGACATCTTTTTCCCCCACAGACGGCAGCCCTAAAGGAGGCGGCATGGATCATCAGTCGACAGCCGTGAGCAGCAGCACAAGACATGTCTGACGGCCGGGGCAGCACGGCCGATACAGGCACAAGCGGTGGCGACGACTTCAGCGCCTGCGATGAGGCCGAGGCCAGAGAGTTGATTATTGGGCAAATCAAGTTTGAAAACAAGAATCGCCGTGGAACACCGGGGAATGGCGGCAATGACAAGCAGGCCACGAGCTCCAGCGACCAGCAGGAAGCGTACGCGCCGACCGAGGACAGGCCCAGGCCCAGCGCCATCAGGGATCGAGGGGGGTTCTTTGACGATCGGTGGCTCAGCGACACCAGCCAGGGCTCCCAGCTGCGCTTTCTCGCCCAAAATGAAGAGGAGCATGAACCCGCCGGCACAGAAGCAGCCGTCTCCCTGCCCACGCCCACCTGGCCCAGCAGCGCCAACGGCTCCGCGCCGCAGCCGCAGCGAGACGAGAGCAGCACCGCCGCGCGTTTCGACGGATGGCCACGGGGCCTAGGGTTTGCGCCGCTAAGCCGACTACAAACGCTGGGCGACGACGACCCCGGCCCCCCGTCTGCTGGCCACCCCGACACGGCGCCTCCTCTTGTGCGCTCGGTTGCCAACAGCAGAAACAGGGCCCCAAGACGCCATTTCGACCATCTTGCCATTCGCTCCCTGCCCCAGCCGAAACTGTGACACCATGGCGGTCCCGGTAACGCCGGCTTTGATCCGCAGCAGCAGCAGCAGCAGCAGCAGCACGACGAAGGGGCGCTCTTCAATCAACGCCCGCCACAGCCACAGCTACAAGCACAACCCCAACCCTTTTTTCCACAGCACCGGCACCAGCAGCCTCGGCAAGCGCACGCTGGCACCTTCAGTCAGCCGCAGCCTCGGGGATATCCTTCCAGTCGCCGCCAACAGCAGCCTCCATCCCGGTCTGCAAACATCTTTTATCAGCAGCATCCGCAACAACAGCAGCAGCAGCAGCAGCCACAGCCGCAAAACCCCAGACTCGGAGGGCCTCCCGCCCATGTCAGGACGCAGGCGTTGCGGCGAGGGTCTGAGGCCGACGAGGTCATACCGAGCCACAGCGCCTCTGGGAGATACAGAATATTGCCGGACGAAGACGACCCCAGCGCAGCGCAGCTCCCGGCAAAGTTGGAGAGAAAAATGGACAAGGACATCAGAGACAGGGAACAGTTCTTTCGCAGGCTGCTTTGAACCGGGGCAGGTGGGCGGGTAGGTAGATAAATGAGGATTTTTGTAATTAGGCTACCAGGAGTGCTGATGCAAAACTTTCCCCATGTTATCATCATCCAAACAAGCACCAGGCACAATCAATTAACAGCCGCAAGTTCCACGCGCGACCCTGAACGTCCGGACCCTGACAACCCGACCCTGACAACCCGACCGCATCAAAAAGATTGCATCGCATCCTGCTCAGCTTGCTTGATCTCCCGGCTGAACCACTCCCTGGTGCCGTCCGAAAAGTCTTTGCTGCAGCCGACAAGGCCCTGGCGTACTTTCGCTCGCGTCTGACCGAAAGGAGCCGCTCGCTCCAGGTCAGGCCTGACGCGGTCGAGACATTTCGCCAGCCCATCTGCCACGTCCACCCCGCCCTTCTTGTCGCCAGCTGGACTTAGCGCGTTCCGCAGCCGCGTGCTTGTAGCAAAGTACGTTGCCCCCACCTCACACACTCTTGATACAATACGCATAGCAAACGTGTCGGCCTTGCTTTGCTTCTCCATTTCGGCGATGCGTCCGTTCAGCCAGCGAATGGAAATCCAATTAAAGGATTGGGAGCGAACCTTTGTCCGCTGCTTATGGTAGCTTTCCAACTTTTCCGACTCCGCGTCGGCCTGGGGCTTGAAGACGTCGCAAAACACCATGTTGCGTCGCTGCACGTCGTGCGATACCGACATGCTGATGAAGAGTTCCTGGCTCTGCTGCAGGTTCTCGTTTCGGTCGGCAAGCTTGTCGGCGGCCAGCTTGAGGCTGCGCATGCTTGAACCGCCAGGGTGCTCGGCCAACTCGCGCATCGCGGAAGCCTCCTGCGCTGCCACGACCCAGCTCGTGTGGAGGTGCTGCAACACCACCGTCGCGTTGGCGATAAACCAGCTGTGCGTCTGTGCCGTTTGCAATCCCCCTTCCCAAAGGTCCGAGTCGCGAAGGGCCGTCACCAGATACGCTGCTGCCCCTGGATGCAAGGGAGGGAAGTTTGAAATTCCGAGTTTCGCTGGTGATGGATTGCCGTATTTAACCGAGTACGAGTAGTGGGAGAACCGAGCGAGCGCGGCGACAGCACCCAGCACAGAAAGCATCCAGGGCCACACCTGGTGCCACCAGGCCTTCATCTTGGTCGGGGCTTCTTGGCCGGGGGCGGCGTCTTGGCCGGGGGCGGGGACGGCGTCTTGGCCGGAGGCGGCGGCTTTTCGACCAAACACCGGTTAGCATGGATCCGTACCAAGTGGACTCTGTATCAACATACCTTGAAGCCTCTTCACTTCCTCTCGCTGGCGTTGCCTGGCTCTTAGGTAGTATCTGCGCCTCTCCTCCGTCCCCATGTTCTCGTACCGACGTTCCGCGTCCTCGTCGTCGGCCATCGTTATCCTCGGCAGGGGTTTTCGAGTGTCGTCACACCTACAAACTCCTGAAAGTCGGCAGGCGGCTGATGCTTTGGATATGTCGGTGACTCGGCAAATGTATGTCGAAATGCAGGCGGGTGCGGGCTCGAAGAAGTGATGCTAGTAGTGATAGAGCTGCTAGGTCTAGCTGCTGGATCTTGGGGGTTGAGTCTGGAAGATTCTTCCGTCGAAAGAAGACAGGAGGAAGATGAGATCGATTTATACCCAGTTCTGTCAAGACCTTTCCCGTCTTCTTTCCTTTCCACCCCGTCCACTCTCACCCCTGTCTGCCCTCCCACCCTCTTTCCTGCCCACCCTTGCTTGTCACTTTCTATCTTTGCCCTTTACTCTCTTAACCCTTTTCGTCCGCTCAAAGCCCGGCTGACCGATGGCGGCGCCATAAACGATGGAGACTACATTGTGGCGTTATTTTCACATCCGGTTTCCCCTTATCTCCGTCCTCCGTCCTCCGCCGCTTGCTTTTCCACCTCTGCCCGCTGTCACTTCTCACTCCGTCTTATGGAGTTTCGGCCTTGTCCTTTCCTTACCTGCCAATGTTTCTCTTTTATTCTTCCAGATTCTGCCTGGTGGCGGCGCCGTGGAACGCTGGGGGCTCCATCGTGGCGTCATTTACCACCCCGTCCTCTTTTACTGCATATCCTATCTTTACAACATGTCGTTATGTTGACGCCCTTGCTTTCCTCCGGCTTTTCCTGGACGAGCTAGACTTTTTGCTAAGTGCGGGGCGAGCCCGATTCCTGCGCAGTCGCTTGATGTGGGCTGGGTACGTGCCCGGCATTTTCATCCCCAAGCTCGAAGCAGAGATTGCAAGAGTCAGATTTGGCTAGCTGGCTGGCCGACTGGAGTGGCAGTGTCAGTCGACTGTACTTACCAGAAGCTATTCCATGCATGACAGAAGCAATATCGTTTGCGTGCGCACACACACACACCTCAGCGGCCCCTTCCATTCCGCTCCAGTTTTGCTCGGATTACGGCATCGTCCCCGTCAAGCTTCTTCCTTGGGCGGCGAGGTCCTGCCGCTTTTGAGCATCCCATCGTTGGCTGTCTGCAATTCGGTAGCCCGCCGCGGCCTTGGCTCGATCAGTGTCCTCATAGTGTCGCACAGCTCCCGCCTGCGCTCGATCCGTCGCCTCCTCGCCCGTAAATATCTTGCTCGGCCAGGATCCACGACTCCCCGCCTCTTGCTGGGTCCCTCGCCTCTCGCGCCCTCAACCCTCGGCCGGACTCCTCCCTCGACGACGAGCTAGGCCCAGCGGAAACGATGCCATGACCATCGTTCCACACATGCGAAGGCTAGTTTGCCTCGTGGCGGCGCGGCAGCGGCAGTGCTTGGTTGCTTGTCGCTAATGCGGCTTTGTTCGGGCCGCGCCCCGCCGTTTCTGCTCCTGGAGCGGGGGTGGTGGTGGTGATAGCCTGAGGCGCCTTGGCTGAGCGGTTCGGGACACTCCCAATCCGAGTCTGTGGTCGGGCGGCAAATGCTGTCGTCGCAGGCGCTGCCGGAGCAGAAAGGACTGGCTGGGGCGACCCGCCGCCGCTCGACCCCTGGCCCTAGGTGTCGTCGTTGGCTGCATGTCTTGTTTCCTGTCCCCACCCCAGGCTGCACATCTTCCGAAACATGCTTGAGAGGCCGCCATGGGCCGTCGTTTCTTGTCCTTTTACTTCTTTTGTTGTCGATCTGGGTGGCCTCCTGCTGGCCGCATCTTGGTGGCACTCGTCTTGGGGAATATCGCGCCAAGACGGTTTATTGATGATCCCGAGGATGGACCTGCGCCCGCCCGTTCCCATCCAACTCTCCTCCGTGGCTTTCTGGTAGAAGTCGGCAGCCGCCGTCCGGGCTCTGGCGAGGTGTTCCGTGGTAAACACCTCCGAAGCCTCGGGCCTGATCTTGCGAGACCCGCAGTGCTCCGCGAAGCGCAGAAAGTGACGCGCACGCGTTTGGGGCCTATCAGAGGGGCCATTGGGCGTGGTCTTCGTTGCGGTTGGGGAGGCGCATTTGTGGGGCTTTAGATCGGCGTCGTCGTGGGAGAACCCGACAGATCTTCGGTGACCGTAGATGTGTAGAGTTGAGAGCTAGGTAGGCAGGTGATCTGGCAGAGTGATCAGCTGACTGCAGGATTCTTTGTGAAGGCTAGAGGTTAGGGCGCCCTGCTCTATACAAAAATAGGCAGGAAGTTCAGACAAACGTCCAGGGAGAGGAAAAGTACGGTCTTGGATGCAGCTTGCTGGGCATGCTCCCCCAGGCAGCATGAATGGTTCCAAGGGCCACCCCCAAGCCCCTGCGTAGGCATTGATGCAACCATACCAGCCGGCAGGCGGCGAAATACGCCGCGACCCGCTTGCTAGCTATTTTCTTTTTCATTGGCCAAGCTGCTTTTCCTTTGCTTGGCCACATCTGTGTGGCTTTGTGCACTCGGTCTTTTTTGTTCCGGCCCGGCCACGGTTGCCATGCCTCCATTAGCGTTGGCTGCACGCTTTCATTCTTGTGGTCCGCATCTACCCTTTGATTCTTTTGCGAGCGGCCTTTAAAAACGTAACAAAGGTTAAATCGAGCAAAGGGAAAAAGGAAATCCCTACAGCGAGCGACTGAAGTCACATATAAAAAGCCCCTTTCTCTTCCAAATCGGCTACATGTTCCTTCCTCCCTCAGGCATACACATCATCCGTTTTGGTCTGCCTTTTTCTCGATCGCCATTACGCAGAACCCGTCACCCATTATGGCTTCTTACGCCGTATCCGCGTTGCTTGGGGCATTGGCGATGAACGCCTGGGTTATGTGGAACCCAACAGCCTGGGTCAATGGCCCCGTCTGGAACCCAACGGCCTCGGTCAATGGCCCCGTGTGGGACCAGACAGCCTCGGTGCCCAAGCGCATCAGCAGCGAGGATGCCAAAACGGTTATCTGCCTTACCATCCAGAAGCAGATAGAAGTATACGCCGAGCACCAAAGCCCCTCGACGTTCTTCCAGGTACTTGCGATCCCGGACCAGATCGCTACCACCAGGTACGACGAGTTCACGTGGGTGATTTCGGACGCTATGAACGATAAGCTCATCCACGCCGTCGACCAAATCAGGGTTCTAAACGACGAGAGCGCGCCGTCGGGTAAACGCCTTTGCGTCGATCCCGAAAACGGTCTCGTTATAGCCATGGCCCAAATTGTTTCGGACCCCCGTGCCCGCAACATCTACCAGCAGTATTTTATGGTCCAGGGGCAGAACAAAATGATGTCTTGGGCACATATTCAAAAGGAATGCGGCCCGCTACTGGAATACTGCGGGGGCGGCCCGCCGCTAAAATCCTACATCCTGCTGCCGGAACCTTGCGGCCCGCTGCCGGAATCCTCCCCCAAGCAAGTTTAAAATGCACAGCCAAGGGAGCTTAGCCGGTGACAGTGAAGCTGACTAATGCCATCTCCTGCTGCCTGGTTCGATTTTAAAGGCATCATTAACGAGCATTGCACTAACACAGCTTTGTTAACTTTTTTCTTTGTCACCCCATCCGGCACTTTTATCGGTCGACTTTTGTGTCTCAAAGGCTTCCTTTCTTTGCCTCGTAGGGGACATTTCAAATTATGTGAGTTTTTTTTATTACCTATCCACATCGTCCTCAGTCCTTCACCGGCAGGCCATTGATAATCCTTGCCCGCTGGCTTCTACTGGAAATATCTGCAATGGAAAAGCCAGGGGCAGTGTTTATGTCCCGGGCCGGTCCGCTGGACTTTGCCCCTAAGCTGCACGCACCTCTATTCCCCGGCACTAAACTGGTTCGTAATTACCTTGCTAGTTTGCACTTTATATCGCGGACTGCACCGAGAGAGAGAGAGAGAGAGAGAGAGAGAGAGAGAGAGAGAGAGAGAGAGAGAGAGAGAGAGAGAGGGTATATTTAACGTCGTTATAGTCGGGATCTACCAGTCCCTGCCTCCCAGGGGGCATACGACGTGCTAGCGCTACCTAAGCTTGACACTAGGCTATATGTTGCTATCGAGGCGGCTAACAGAATCAAACCATGGGGCAAGCCCAAAGCACACGGAGTTCGGGCCGCATTCCGGCGCTCCTTGTTAGTGAGCGGGCAATCGGCAGAGGGGGCGAGTAAACGCCTGGGCGCTGTAAGCGCTGCTGTTGGTAGTAGTGCTATCGGCCGGCGGGTGTGCCGGAAAAGGGGGTTAGGCCGGGTTTGGGCGGGGGGGTCCTCGGGACCCCCCCTGGGCCAGGCCGGAGGTACGGGGGACCAACGAGCCTACTGTTGGTCCTGATAATATAAAGGAAACGGTGAGAAGTGCCAAGGAAAAAGGAAAAAGGAAAAAGGAAAAAGGTTGTATGCGGGCTTTTTATGCCCTGTTACTACCGCCCGGCGATAGTGTAGTAGTTAGTAGCTTCAACGAACGAAGCAAAAAGGAAAGGCTTTTGCAATAGCCGTTTCCAATACCCGGGCCTATCAAAGGCCGGGGATGGGTCCGTTATGGGCCACTTGTTTTCTGCCGCCCTAGCTAACCTGCAATATACAGGGTGGGAAGGGGACTTGTTTCTTCCGCAGCGGCACGGGTTGTCGTTTTCGTGCTGGAACTTTCGGTGGTACCAGTCAAAGTCCCCGTGCCCCGTGCGTGCGGCTATTAGCCGCTGTAACACCTTCCGGTGCAGCTGTAAAGCTTCGGGTGCGGGCCGTGGCACCGGCGGGAGGCCTATAGCCTTATACCGGTCTGGGAGGTTGTTTTCGAACCAGGTGTTGCGGGCGTCGCGGGCTATTTTTCGGGCTGCAGCCTTTACTCCGGCTACCGTTAGTTTAAAAAGTTGGGGTATCGGCAAAGCCGATCCCAATTTTGCTTCGGCATCAGCCTCTTTGTTCCCGGGGATTCCCGTATGGCCCGGGGACCAACGGACGTGTACCCGGTATTTATTTATAAAGTAATAGACTTTTTTTAAAAGCCTTTTGTAAGCTATCGGGGGCCGTGCTTAAAAAGCCGTTAGCCGCTAAGGTGTTATTAAGGCATAAATGGAAAATGCAATTGCGGAAGCTCCAAACGGCTTTACGGAGGCCCATCCGGCCCCCTTCCGCTTCGCCGTCAAATACTTCCGCCGGGTGCGCTAGCCGGCCGTGCCTGGAAAGTTTACGTTAGCCGGTTTGGTGGATTACCCAGCCGTAACCAACTGCTCCGTTTTCCGCTTTGGACCCGTCACTATATACTATAACGTCGGTAGGGGGGAGGGTGCGAAACCACGTTATAAATGCTTTTGCGGCTGCTTGCTTTTTTTATGTAGCCACCGTGAGCCCCGTATATCTATAAAGGAAGTAAGCCGGGCGGGTGCACGCCGGAAGGAGTCCGGCCGTCTTTTGCAACGAGGTCGTAAGCCTGCCGGGCAGGCCTGCCCTAAGCCCCCGGGCGTTAAAAATCGGCTTAGCCGCTGCGGCTAGGGGGTGATCTTCCGGAACCGTCTTTATGCGGGCCGTAAAACGGAAACGGGCTTGTTCCAAAAGCGCCTCGGCGCTAGGGATGCCAGATTCGTAGTGCAAAGCGTTTATCGGTATGGTTTTCCAAAATGCTACCACTGCCCGGAGGGACGTTTGTAAGGCTTTATCGACCCGTTCGATTAAATAGCTTTGCCGGGTACTTTGCTATTGTGCCGGCTTATACGGGTGTGGTTTAATTTTGCCCCTATATTATATTTCAGCCCCGTATAAAGCCGTAGGGATTATAACCGTTATAATGGCTTTGTAAACCGAATGCGCCGGTATCCCTTTTATCGAATTCGTAAGCCCCCGGAGGTGGTTGGTAACGCTTTAGGTTTTTGCAACCTTATGGTTAACGTAAGGGCCAAAATTAAACCGTTAATCGAAAAGGACCCTTAACCACTGTAAAGCTCCTATAGCTTATTGTATGGTAAGGCCTTCCGCCGTAACCGCCGGGGTTGTGGGGATTTTCCGCTTAGAGAAATGCATAAGTTCGCACTTCCCCGGGTCGAAAGCCACTTTATTAGCCCTCCCCCAACGAAGGATTTCCGTTACCGTAGCCCCTGCTTTACGGGAGCACTTTTCCGGGGTGCCTCCCGTTACGCAAATGCCTATATCGTCCGCATATCCGTACCTGACCGCTTTTGCTTTAGGTAGGATTTCGGCCATATAAAGCATAAACAAAACCGGTAATGCTAGTAACCCTTGGGGTAGCCCGCAATCCGGGGAAAAAGGGGGTGCCGTAGCGTCTTTCAAACGCACATTAACCACCCTGTTTCCTGCGAAGGATAATACCCATCGTACGAGCGTTAGGTCCCATCCTTAGTCTAATAGCCTCCGGAGGAGCCTTGGCGGAATACGGCGTTAAAAGCCCCTTGTACGTCCATAGTAACGAGGGCGGCCGTTTTGCCCTTTTGGAAAGCCCGTTCCACCTTATGGGCTACGTACGCCGTTAAATCGGTGGCGGCCTTTTTGGGGGTAGCCCTGGCGTGTTGCGGGGTTATCAGCCCGTGCTGCAACGCGAGGGATGCCATCCGCGAAGCTACTAAACGCTCTAACCCTTTCTTTAAACACGGGAGTAAAGCTATCGGGCGGTAAGATTTCGGATCCGTTATATCTTTTTTATTCGGCTTTTTTAGCATTACCACCTCCGCGGTACGGAAAAGGCCCGGGCGGTGCCCGGCTTTAAGTGTAACAAGGGGTCAAAGACGGCTTGGAAAAAGATCTCTATATTGCAGATAATCTTTCTATGGGCTCAAGAGATGCTTGAGGAAGAAGGAATCTTTCATGGAGGACATAG
>JNVV01000084.1:72894-93175 GCA_000733355.1 Falciphora oryzae
CTGCCGTTGTTAGTGCCTTCCTGGCCCTGATCGGGCCCTATTGGGTGTTGCGGAGGCCGCAACGGGGACGGCGTGTTCGGATGCGCTAGCGCGCAGGGGGGCCGGTACGACAGCAACGCGTTCCTTCGAGCCGACGAGCCGGCGAGGAGGGCGCGTGCTACCCCATTGGCCGAGGGGGGGGGCTGGTGGCAACGGCATGTTGCCGTCGCCAGCGCCGTTGGCGGGCGTAATTGTTGGTGTTAGGTCGCTAATTGGCGTGTGTTAAGGAAATGTATGCAGCTTGGCGGTATGCACTAACAGCGCAATGCCAAAAATTGGTAAATTCGAGGAAGGTGGTTGGAAGTGGGAAACGCGTGTCGCGATGGAAAATGCGCGACTCGGTGGTTTGCGCGATTCGGTGATGAACTACGTTAATAATAAAAATATGGAAAAATTATTTATATAATATCGACATCGTTAAATATAGCTATTTGTTTAAAATTTGGTAAAATTTTATAATAAATTAAGCGAAATGCACGGTTGTGCACAAACGGGTTTAATATGTATTTTTTACCGACCGACTTGGTGGTTTGTCCGACTCGGTGGTTGTAACAGGTCTCGGCCCTACTATAGCAAGCTACAGCAGTGTCAAGCCTAAAAAAGGGGGGGGGTTTTCTCAAAGAGATCTCAAAGGTCCAGCAGTTCAACAATCGTATTCGTGTAGGGCTAAACCAGCCTATGGTAAAGATAAAACAGAAACGATAGCTTGCCCTCCAAACTCCCTTCACAGGAGGTCCCTCGGGCCCTTCTTATGCTTGGCCGTCCGACCATCCTTCGGTTGTCGTCGGTACGCCGCGGCGTCCGTACGGGGCTAGGTATGCTCTGTCCCTTTATTAGGGTTCGGAGCTTAAATACACCTTAACTGGCTAAGCGTCCGTATCCGCGGAGGCTAGCCGGTATGCGTGTCCTAAAGCTAAACTCTCTTGATCCGCACGTCCTTCGGGGCTTGCGCCCCTCTAGCCACCGCCCGGAGTCCTCCTCTAAGGCCACCGGTGGCGGCCCCTAGGGCTGCTGGTCATAGTTCTGTGCGGGGTGTTACAACTATCCCCTTTCTAAGGAAGCTATCCTCGGCCTCCAACCTTCTCCTTCTTCCTAGTGCAACGACAAGTCTTCGTGGACTCGCAAAGGCGCTGACCGTCTCTTTCCTTCGCCTGGGGTAGGCGTTGGTCTCCAATAAAACCCTTAAAAAAGGATAACCAATTTGGCGATTTCAGGTGTCCTTTTCTTCTCTGCTTGGCTCCACGTCCTGGAGTTTTCGAATCTTTTAGTTCCTTTTGTTCCGGGCCCTCTGGAAGGCTCGTACTTTCGTAAGTGCGCCGCGAAGGTGCTCTTCGGGCTCCCAAGTGTTGTACTCTACCGGCCAGTCCTTCCATTTAACTAGGTAGTACTTTTTGCCTCGGATGCGCCCTTCGTCTCGCACTTCTTCGACTTCCCATTCCTCTTGGTCGTTTTCGTACTTTGGCATGGGCAGTGGTGCTTCGTTTCCCTGTTCTCTGGCAGTGTACTTTTCGAGGTATTGCACGGGGATAACGTCGTGAAGGCGGCGGTGGTGTTTAGGAAGTGCCAGGCGGTAGGCTTGCTAACCGATGCGTTCGGTGATCCGGAAAGGACCGATCCATTTAGGTGCTAACTTTTTGTCCTTTAAACGCAGGTTTTTCGTAGACATTTTAACTAACTCTCTAATTGCGAACTGCATAGGGATATGGTTTTTATTGTAGTATTTAGCTGACCGTTTTTATGCTTGCAGTAACGTTTTTTTAAGCTCCTTGCGCAATGCATGAAGTCGTTCGATACGGTTTTTTGCTGCGGGTACCCTCCCTTTAGGGATATTGTCCGCAATATCAATCCGCATTTCGCAGTCCGATCCGTATAGGAAATAAAACGGCGAGTATCCTGTGGTGAAATTCCTGCTGTTGTTATAAGCGTAAGCTGCCAACGGTAGCAGTGATGCCTAGGAATTTTCCGAACCAGCGCAGTAATTGCGGAGGTAATCTTCGATAACGCGGTTAAGGACTTCCGTTTATCCGTCCGTTTAAGGATGGTAGGCGGTCGATATGCGTCTTTTAATAATCTGGTGTTTGCACACTTCTTCCCAAAAGGCACTGGTAATGCGGCTATCGCGATCACTAACGATGCTTTTAAGGGTGCCGAACACGCATTCGATACGCTCGAAAAACAGCTTTGCGAACTGTCCCGCACTTGTGTTAGCCCGTATAGGGATAAGGACCACGTACTTAGTTAATCGGCACACGACGACGAAAATCGCGTTGAAAACCTAACTACCCGCCGTCCTGCTTTCAGGTAAGCCGGTCACCCAATCCAAAGAAATCTCTTTCATAAGCTGCCCGTCTTTTGGCGGTGGTAGGGGTTCAAATTTGCCGTAAGGCTTGTAACGATAAATCGCCTTCCCTTAGCACTAAAGGCACGATGCCACATATGCCGTAACATCCCTTTTAACTCCATCCCACTAAAAAAAGCGCTGGATAAGATTTAGAGTTTTGGCCACGCCCTAATAACCGGCTCCCGGGAAATCGTAAAACTGTCTTAGGATTTCGGTCCTTAAAGCCTCGTTTGTAGGGACATAAACCTAATTTCCCCGGAAAATCAACTCGTTACCGTCAGCTAGGTGGAAGCACGATACTCCTCGCTACCGAGTCGTCGTCGCAGTATTTCGGTGCGGTGCGGTATATTTCACGTCAGGTATTAACAAGCGGGGCTTTTTAACTACTATCAGCCTTTTAAGCAAATTTATGCTCGCCGGATCCCGCTTTTGTACGTCCCTAATCCATTTCCTTAGCGGCGTTAGGATCTCCTCAAAAGAATCCGCTAATACGCTGCTCTTAAGCTAATCCAAAGCAATACGTGCCTTTTGACGAATGACAGATTGTACTTGTAAGGCATGGATAACTTTAAAGGCGTCTGGATCGTCGGCCAACGTGAGTTGTGCTAGACGTACGTTGTCCCGCTCGCTTCGCCGGTTAAAAATAAAATCTTTAAGAGATCGCTCGTTAGTTGCGCTTTTTGCGCTCACTAGCTGGGGAGGCTTATTAGGCGTTACTCCCTCGGCAATGTCCTTTGCGTGCTGTTTATAAACCAATACGTTTTGTTCCCGACCCATTTTATTAGATAGCGTCGGCAGAAGCTTCTTTATAAAAATCTCCTATCCTTCCTCCCGACCGTCCATATAGTCCGGCTAGCGAAACGGAGCGTTAGCTGGGTTTAAAGACCCTGGCTAGTATTTGATTTCGAAATCGTAAGGCGCTAACTGCAATAGCTAGCGTGCTTGTCGTCCGTTCAAGCGCTCCTGTTTCATGAAAGCCTTAAGGTTTTTATAATTTGAAAACACCTCCGTAGCTTGCGCCCCTTCGAGGTAATGTCGCCAATGGCGAAAACTTCCTACTATTGCGAAAAGTTCCTTATCGTACACAGGATACCGGGTTTCGGCACCTTTGAACTTTTAGGACCAGTAGGCTATAGGGTGCCACTAGCCGTCGTGCTTTTGCGACAAAATGCCTGCTATGGCAAAGTCGAAAGCGTCCGTTTCGATCCGTAACGGTAAAGTCGGGTCGTAATGCCGCAGCACTGGTGCGGTCGTAAACGCGTTAATTAGGTCCTCGAATGCCTGCTGTTGGGGCTCCTGCTAGTAATGGCCTATTTGGCCTAGCTTGCGTCTGTTTTTTATTCCTTGCAACAAGTCGTACAAAGGCTTCGCCATACGGGAAAAGCCGTGGATAAACCGTCGATAAAAATTGCAAAATCCGATAAAAATTTGGATATCCCTATACGTGCGAGGTAGGTGGTCGATCCATTCGCGGACGACCTAAACACGCGCAGGATCCATTTTAAATCTTTCGGTGTTGACGATAAAACCTAAAAACTTAAGTTTTTATTAGAAAAAGGTGCATTTTTTAGGGTTGGCGTAAAGCTTAAAGCTTCGAAGCCGATCCAAAACCAGCTTTAAGTGGTGTTGGTGCTTCTCCTCACTGTTGGAATAAATAAGGATGTCGTCCAGGTAAACGATAACGAAATCGTCCACCAAGCCCCGTAAGGCCCTGTTAATATAAATTTGGAACGATGCCGGGGTATTGGTAAGTCCAAACGGTAGTACGAGGTACTCGTAATGCCCGTATTTGGTGCGGAACGCAGTTTTCCATTCGTTACCCTCTTTAATGCGAAGTCGATAATAAGCATTAACGAGGTCGATTTTGGAAAAGCATTTAGCACCGTTCAAACGGTCGAGCATTTTTCCAATAAGCGGAAGCGGTATTTTATTTTTAATGGTAATATCGTTAAATCCTCGGTAGTTAACGCATAAACGTAACGTGCCGTCTTTTTTCGGGACAAAAATAACAGGGGCTCCTGTTAGTAACTGTGATTCACGGATGATACCTTGCGCGAGGGCATCGGCGAGGTACTTTTAAAGTGCTTTTGATTTAGCTGGAGACAAATAGTAAATCTGCTTCCATAAAGGTTCTTTGCCCGGGATTAAATCGATAGCATAATCGCCGTAGCTATGTTTAAAAAGCTTTTTCCTTTTGCGGACGTTGAATACGTCGAAATGGCTTATTCGTAAGCTCGTAAAAACGGTTTTCAAATCCGGTGGCTCGTTCGGAAGGTCCTCAAACGGGTCGTCCTCTTCAGTGCTACCGACAAAAGGGTTAAAACGAATGGAACAAACAAGCACACGATCTTATGCGTAAAGGCTCTTTCGGAAGTGGTGTGCGGATAGTTGATAAACGCGAGGGCGTTGGTTGAAACGCCAAATGCCCTTAGCAGGGTGAAGGTCCATAGCCAGTTCCTGCATTAGTAGCATGCTTACAAGGATAAAAGCGTTTATTAGGTTCCGTTTGATAGCGAGGAACGGCCGGATAACTTCCACCGGAATGCCGTACTGGTTGCGAAAGCTTAGTTGTAAGTGGTACATACCGTAGGTCGTAACGCTTTAGTCGCCTGCAGCGGCTAAAGTAAGGGATTGGTAATCGTGTTTAGGACGGTTGCATAGCTTATAGCCCAAGGACTTGCAAAAGGTGATGGAAACGGTGTTAACTTCGGCGAACGTATTTAGGCCGATTTCGACCTTAACTTTTGGACCGCCATTGGGGGCGCTAACGGTCCCTTTAGTAACGAGCGCAGGGGCTGTGCGTAGCTGGTCGTTACGGAACGCCGGTGCGGGGATAACCGGGTTCCTTTTTAGTTTTTCTGGCGTTTATCGCTCGCCTCCTTTCCGTCCTCCTCCTTTCTGCGCTTTAAAAAGTTGACTTTGGCCTTTCCCTCCGATAGGGATTCGCCTTTTTTAGCCGAAGGTTTGGTAGCGGAAAAGGGGTTTTTGCAATTTTTCGCTATATGGTTGGGTTGGCCGCATTTAAAGCATGCGCCTTTATCCATACGTCGTTAGCGTTCGGCGGTGGAAAGCGTCGAGCGTCCGTTGTTTTTGCCAATGCGTTGGTCCCGCCCTTTTTGCTTGCTTTAGGGTTTGTGTTTCCCGTCCTTATTCGATTCCTTTTGGTCCTTTTTATAGGAGGATTTATAGGAATCCTTCTTTTCGTCGTTCGAAGCACGAGCGGCCGTACCTAAGGTGTCCCAAAGGACTTAAGCGGTAGTGACGAGTTTTTCTAACGAGGTTATCGTATGGTGCATTCCGCGGGTGATTTGGACCTTTAAGGCAGGGACTAAACGGACTACATAGCCGTTTACATCCGCTATTTGTCGGGCCTTACTGCACGCGCGTCGGCATCGTGCTGCGAACATATTAGGGTCCTCGTTATTCTTTTATCGAAGTAATTGTAGGTTATTGGTAGCCTTTAAAAGTAAGGAATTTCCTCGTAAGGTGGTATCGCGAAGCTATCGCATGAATTTGCGCCAATGTAAGCCTAACACCGGGTCGGCTTTTCGCGAGCCATTATAGGCGACGTTAAGGTCACTATCGAAAGTTCCGACAGCGGCCGCAATACGTAATCTTGCCGTAATAAAGCCGTTGAAGTTGGCTTCGAATATAAGACCGAACTTGCTTTCCCAATAGTCGAAAGCCTGCATTAAGCTTAGAAGCTTCAACTCGGGCATCTTCCATAGGACCTTGTAGCTGCCTCTGTCCTTTTCGTACGGGGGGAAGGTATCGTCTTCCTCCTCGTTATCCTTTACTAAGGTATAGTGGGATGGAGCCCGGGGGGCCGGTTGGTTACCGGGTCCTTTTAACGGGCGGTTAGCCTCCTAGTCATGCTGCCAGGGGGTCGAACTTCGGGAACGATATTAGGGTTTGGGACTGGGATAGTTTAGGTCGTCGGAATCATTTGCGAAACCAAAGGTCTTACGGATCGCTTTCCGTTCCAATAAAGCCTTTTAGAACTGTAACAGGATTTTGGTAGGGATACAATCCCTTAAAATGTAATAGGCGAGCTGGGAGCGAATGTAGGATGCAACGCTATGGATGCTAAAAGCCGGATAACCACGAAAGTTATCGGGAGTAAGTTGCTCGCGTCCGGGGGGAAGGGTGGATGTTCCCGTCCCTGAATCCTCGTCCTAGCCTAGGTCGTTAACGTTAACGAAATCCCCAGCGTCCGATATGGTAACTAGTGAATGCTGAAGGTTTAAGTAGGAAAAGCTATCGAATTGTAACAGGTTTCGGCCCTACTATAGCAAGCTACAGCAATGTTAAGCCTAAAAAGGGGGGGGGTTTTCTCAAAAAGATCTCAAAGGTCCAGCAGTTCAATAGTCGTATTCGTACAGGGCTAAACCAGCCTATGGTAAAGATAAAACAGAAACGATAGCTTGCCCTCCAAACTCCCTTCACAGGAGGTCCCTCGGGCCCTTCTTATGCTTGGCCGTCCGACCATCCTTCGGTTGTCGTCGGTACGCCGCGGCGTCCGTACGGGGCTAGGTATGCTTTGTCCCCTTATTAGGGTTCGGAGCTTGGATACACCTTAACTGGCTGAGCGTCCGTATCCGCGGAGGCTAGCCGGTATGCGTATCCTAAAGCTAAACTCTCTTAATCCGCACGTCCTTCGGGGCTTGCGCCCCTCT
The DNA here is from genome assembly GCA_000733355.1 of Falciphora oryzae. Classification (NCBI taxonomy): domain Eukaryota; kingdom Fungi; phylum Ascomycota; class Sordariomycetes; order Magnaporthales; family Magnaporthaceae; genus Falciphora; species Falciphora oryzae. The sequence goes on from JNVV01000084.1 coordinate 79,951, forward strand.
GGCCACCGCCCGGAGTCCTCCTCTAAGGCCACCGGTGGCGGCCCCTAGGGCTGCTGGTCATAGTTCTGTGCGGGGTGTTACAGTGGTGAACCACGTTAAAGTTAAATATAACTATTTCAATTTTAGTAGAATTTAGCCGTAAATTGAACCAGTTATTTAATCGAACAAAAACGCCATTTAATATGGGATTTTAAATGTAGCACACATTAATAAACTACGTTATTCGTTTTTTTTGCAAATTTCTCTTTTAATTTTTATTATAACGTGGTTCACAAGTGAGTGGATCAAACAAGCGAGTGGATCACCGACACGCGTCCACGCGTCAATTGAACTTCATCCACGAATATTTCCACAACAAACAATGGCAAACACAAGCGATAAAAGCAGGATCATTTTGGCCCTTCAAGCCATCAATTCGGATCCAAAATTAAGCGTCCGGAGTGCTGCTAAAATCTACGCGGTCAACTATTCTACTTTCGCCCGGCGCAAAAGCGGCCAACCCGCTCGACGCGATACTATGCCCAAATTACGGAAATTGACGGAATCCGAAGAGGAGGCGCTTGTCAAGTACATACTCGAGCTGGATTCCCGAGCATTCCCTCCCCGGCCTTTTGGTGTTAAAAATATAGCCAACCGATTGCTCGCCGAACGCGACGCGGGTACCGTCGGCAAAAACTGGGTCGCGAACTTCGTTAAACGCCGCGCAGAGCTCGGTACGCGCTGGATTCGAAAGTACGACTACTAAAGGGCCAAATGCGAAGATCCTAAGCTCGTTTTTGCATGGTTCGACCTTGTACGGAACACTGTGGCCAAATATGGCATCCTGGATAACGATATTTACAATTTCGACGAAACCGGCTTCCTTATAGGCATAATCGCCGCCGTTATGGTTATTATAACGTCGGAAGGCCGTGGCAAAGCAAAGCTGGTCCAGCCTGGCAACCGGGAATGGGCTACAGTTATTTAAGGGGTTAACTGTTGCGGTTAGGCGGTCCCTCCTTTTATTATCGTCAAAAGGCAGTACTACCTGGCTAATTGGTATTTAGAAACCGACTTTCCACGCAATTAGGTTATCGCAATAAGCGCTAACGGGTGAACTACGAACGAACTCGGTTTGGAATGGATCCAGCATTTCGATAAACACACTGCGTCGCGCACGAAGGGCATATATCGTTTGTTAGTGCTAAACGGATACGAAAGCCACCATTTAACGGATTTCGAGCTTTACTGTTAGGAACATAACATTATTACGCTTTGCATGCCTCCGCATTCGTTTCACTTTTTTTAACCGCTTAACGTTAGGTGCTTTAGCCCAATAAAAAAAGCGTACGGTCGATAAATCGAGGATTTGATAAGGTCGCACGTTAACCACGTAACTAAGGTCGAGTTCCTTTCGGCGTTTAAAGCGGCATTTTTTAACTCCATAACTGAAGGAAATATCCAAAAAGGCTTCCGAAAGGCTGGCTTTGCTCTTTTCAATCCGGATTCGGTTTTGGAAAAGCTGGATGTGAGGCTACGGATTTTAATTCCCCCGAGGACGCCTTTAAACGACCCCGAACTTTGGACCTCTAAAACGCCCCGGATGGTTAGGGAAGCAACTTCGCAATCCGAACATATTAAAACTCGTATTTCCAATTACCAAAGCAGCTTTCCGATATCCATACTAGCGGCTATGGACCAGTTTACGAAAGGGGCTAAAGCAATCATACATCGGGTCAACCTTTTGGAAGAAAAGTGCTCTAAGCTACGAAAGGCGAATGAAGCACTAAGCAAACGCCGAAGGGCCAAAAAAACACGTGTCCGATTTGGAGGGTTACTTACCATCGACGAGGTACGAAATGTTCTGGACCAATAGGAGCTGGATGGACAGCTACAGCAAGAAATGCGCGACTATGGGGGTTAGGAAAGGAGGGCGACGACGATTCGTCGGCGATATAGCACGTGCGGCAAAACCGGACACAATGCGCGCACCTGTTAGGAAAAAGTAGAAATGTCCGATGTATATAGTTCCGAATAGTTTGAATGGATTGCTAGCGTTGTTGGGTTGGCATGCGCGTCGATTGTGCAAAGGTCGGGTGTCGGTGATCCACTCGCTTGTTTGATCCACTCACTTGTGAACTACGTTATTGCTTTACTTTTTACATTTTTATTTTTAATTTTAAACGTAACGTGGTCCATTACCGAGTGGATCATATCACCGAGTGGATCACTAAAAAACACATATTAGCTACGTCCGTGCATTTCGGCCATTTTATTATAAAATTTTATACTTCAACCGCAACGCGACCAACGCAGCAGAAAGACTCAACACAGCACACAACGTATGCATCAAATGGGCTACCAGATTCGGAGCAAAATTCGACCCAGGCAAATACCAACTTATCTGGCTGACCAAAAGACGGAAGTCACCCCCCACCCTCCCGTTACGTCTCGAGGAGGTCACCGTAAAGCCGAAAAAAACCGAAAAAGGCGTCCGAATCCTTAGCCTCTGGATCGACTCCAAACTGGAATGGACCTAACATATACGGAAAACATACGACAAAATGGAACACCAGAAGCTATCTTTCACACGCCTCGCAGCGACCACCTAAGGACCCACGTTTATCAAAACCAAACACCTATACCTGGCGGTAATTAAAGCGGCCTTAAAGTTCGCAGCCCCCGCGTACCACGAGTTCGACGGGAACCCACAAAAACCTAAGGGGGTGGCCAAAGCGTAGGCGAAAATGCAAAACGAATGCCTAAAAAAAACGACTGAAGCATATAAAAGCACACTATAAAGGCTGTTAAAGGCAGAAACATACGTAGCGCCAATTAACATTTGGTTAAACGAACGAATCGCCCATTTCGAAAGGAAGCTGCGAGGTAACGGAATAGCGGAAAAAATCGAAAAAGCATATAAGGGCGTAAAAAAAAGACTAAAAAGCACGAAAAGGCAACAATCCGCAACGACGTTTAAAAGAACACGCAAACGCGAAAAAGCAACCAATTGGATACTAAATTAACCCCCCGAAAAAGCTATCGAAAAGGAATGGAGGGAGCAATAAAAAAAGTACGCAACCTGCACGAAACGATAGGCAAAAGCGAACAAAAGGGAGCCAAGCGAAAAAAAGCTGCTACTCCACCGAAACCTACATAAAACCGAAAGCTCCCTATTAATCCAGCTACGTACGGAACGGCTGGGGCTAAAAAGCTACTTAGCGTCGAGGCGAGTTCCAAAAATAAACGCGGAGTGCCCCTACGGGCAGTCCCCGGAAACAGTCGCCCACGTACTGGGTTACTGCCCTAGCTTTCGCGAAAAACGAGCAACGCTGCTACAAACAATGTCGGAAGCAACAACGTTGACGCTAAGCCGCTAGGAGGAGGCGGCGAAAGTGACTCGGTGGTTTTTACGGATAGGACGCATCCTAAATTACGCCCTATCCGCAAATATTATAAACGAATGGACTAAAAAAAAAAGGAAAAAAAGAAAAGGAAATAAAAAAAAAAACGCCGCGACGAATTCCAAAAGGGGATAAGGGGTTATCGCAACCCCGGCTTTAAAAAGTTGAACCCAAAGGACCTCGTTAAAGGAGCCCTACGATTACGAACTATAATTACAACAACCAACACATAACCCAACCCAACCCCTATGCGGGGCCTCGGCGAGGACAAAAAAAAGTAAACGGGACCTAACAAAAAAACCAAGCCGAAACTAAACGATTACCTACGGCTTATTTAATTTTAGCGCGGGGGCGCCACCCGTTACTTAAAGTAACGGAAACCTATAAGCTAACACCCGGAAGGCGCCAACCCCCCCAAAAAAAGCTAGCCGAAAAAAGAACCGGGAAAAGAAAAAACAAACCAATCCGTCGGAAAATCGAAAAGAACCCGAAAACCCCCCTACGCGTCCTCACCGCTGCTCGCCGGCGGGTTACTAACATCATCGGAACTACCGTCATCGCCGCCATCGCCACTATCGCCACCATCGCTACCGACATTGCCGATACCACCACCGCCGTTGCCAACCTCCGGTCCTAAGGGGGGAGCACCGGCGTATCCGCGAAATCCTAAATACTAAAAAAAGTCCTTAATTATCCCTTTAAAACGGGAAGCCGCGTTATCGAACATGGCGAAAGCGGCCTAATAGTCGTCGGGATTTGCGGCCTCGCCGCGAGCCACCTTTTGAGCCACTTCGAGCTAAATTTTGATGCCGTAAAAAAGGAAACCAAAAGCCAAGTTACAACGCGCTTAGGCAACGTCCGGATCGACTGTAAGGTAACGGAAAGGAACCTGCGAACCAGCAGGGGCGTATGCCTTACAAACGTCCTTAAACGCTTAATAAACGGCCTTTTCCTCGGTTTTAAACCAAACGCCCCAATCTTAAAAATGTATTAGTTACGCATCCGGAAAAACGAAAAAAAAACAAAAAAAAACCCACATTTTTATTGCGGCTTTTAAAGGCGCTAGCCTAAACCCGCTGCTTACGAAAATTAAAAAAGGCGTCGCAATTTTCGAAATCGTTACGGATTTCCAGCAAAATCGCGGCGGCTTCGTCGAAAGCTATACCGGACCTCAACGCGGTCTCTCCATCCGCAAAAATGCACCGACCGTCCTTACCAGCCTTTTTTTTAAAGCAGCAATAAACGCACTTTTTAGATTTGGAATCTAATCAAATATAAATATTAAAGGGGTATCGGAAAATGGGGAAAAAAAAAACGGAAGCACAACTTACTAATATCCTGGACACAACGGCGATCGGGAAAAAGATCGTTAGCCATTATACGGAAATAAGTGCCGCAACTTTTGCTACCGGCTGGGACATTAGGAAGGGTTAACGAAAGGCCGCAAAAACGCCCCAACGAAAAAAAAAACCTATAAACGGCGCTTTTTGCGGCGCTTCCGGCCCGCGGGCGAGAAGGGAGGAAAAGAATTGCGCTTTGGCATTGCGCGCACTCGATAGGTACACGGGAGGTCGCAATGGAGCACTAGGGACGGCAGCGCGCTACCGAAAAGGGTTAAAGGGGCCTGCGAGGTCGCGGAGGGCAGGGAAAACGCACCGGATCGCACTGCTTTGGGCTGTTGTTGTTAAGGATTGAAAAGGATCAGAAATCGCGAGGGAAAAAGAGCGTGGGATATTAGGCAAGGCACCGGCGTCAACAAAGGGAAGGCACGAGGAGGTCGGCCGAATTTGGAAAGAACGATAAAAAAAACAACGACCGACCGAACCGACCGAGCGACTACCCCGACACGACTCCCGGACCACACCCCGATACCCCGCGTCGACCGACACACTCTCTCTTTCACTAACATTGGAAGTACGGTGGTGAGACCGTACTTTAACAAACAAGCACACGAAGAGGACTCGCTAGTAGCTCGACGGGACCTTTTTACCCGACCTTATTAAAACGGTTATAACACCGGAGGCACGGTTTTTATCCCAATATTACCTAGATTAGCAGATACTCCCTATGGCTTATAGAAGTCGAAAAGGGTAAATAAATTTATATATAAAATTTTATAAAAATTTAAACGGTTATATTTAACAATGTAACGATTATAAAAATAATTTTTCCTAATTTTTATTAATTTTATTAGTACCCCTTTTAAGTTAGTTTGCATTTTATACACAGTATATTACACGGTGTTGCAAATTAACCTAAAAGGGGTAATAATAAAAATCAGGAAAAATTATTTTTATAATCGTTACATTGTTAAATATAATTGTTTAAATTTTTATAAATTTTTACAATAAAATAGCCGAAATGCACAAATGTAGGTAATATGCGTTTTTTAGTGATCCACTCGGTGATATGATCCACTCGGTGATATGATCTACTCGGTGATAAACCACGTTATAATTTTTTTTTAAAAAATTAACGTGGTTCATTAGTGAGTGCCACACATCAGCGAGTGCCACACTTCAAAATCCCATATTAAACGGCGTTTTTTTCGATTAAATAACTCGTTCAATTTTGAACTAAATTCCACCAAAATTGAAACAGTTATATTTAACTTTATAAAGATTATAATTTGAATTTTCCGCATTTTTATTATTACTCCTTTGGGTTAGTTTGAAAATTTTACACAGTATATTACACAGTGTTGTAAACTAACCTAAAAGGAGTTATAATAAAAATGCGGAAAATTTAAATTATAATCTTTATAAAGTTAAATATAACTGTTTCAATTTTGGTGGAATTTAGTTCAAAATTGAACGAGTTATTTAATCGAAAAAAACGCCGTTTAATATGGGATTTTGAAGTGTGGCACTCGCTGATGTGTGGCACTCACTGATGAACCACGTTAAAACAAATTATTTCTGTACATCAAATAAGTCAAAGTCAAGTCACCTAGGTGACTTAAGTTAAACTTTATAAGTCAAGTTGTTGGTAGGAGTGTTACTCCTGTAGGGCACGGAGATCTCCAAAGGTGACGCACACTGATCAGTGATCAAAGTCTTGTATGCATGCGTGTCGTGTAGGTAGGATCTATCTGTACTGGAGGGGCCAGAGGCCCCCTTTTATAGGGAGGCTTGTGGGGGCCCCACACCCCCTGAAAGGGGCTGTGGCACGTCCTTTGCCGAGGTCCAAGTGCGTGCGCTGCTATTAATCCAACACAAGTTATGAATTGACTTCATAACTTTTAACTTTTTTCGCAACCCTGGGCCACCCCAAGCCCCTGCCTAGGCATTGATGCAACCATACCAGCCGGCAGGCGGCGAAATACGCCGCGACCTGCTTGCTAGCTATTTTCTTTTTTATTGGCCAAACTGCTTTTCCTTTGCTTGGCCACATCTGTGTGGCTTTGTGCACCCGGTCTTCTTTGTTCCGGCTCGGCCACGTTTGTTATGCCTCTATTAACGTTAGCTGCACGCTTTCGTTCTTCCTGATCCGCATCTGCCCTTTGATTCTTTTGCGAGCGGCTTTTAAAAGAGTAACAAAGGTTAAGTCGAGCAAAAAGAAAAAGGAAATCCCTACAGCGAGCGACCGAAATCACACATATAAAAAGCCCCTTTCTCTTTTCTTCTCTTCTTTTCCAAATCGGCTACATTATCCATTTTGGTTTGCCTTCTTTTCGATCGCTATCATATAAAACCCGTCACCCATTATGGCTTTTTACGCCATATTCGCGGTGCTTGGGGCAGTGGCGCTAAACGCGTGGGTTAATGGCCCCGTATGGGACCGAATGGCCTCGGTGTCCCCGAGTTTCAACGAGGATCTCCTGGAGATAAAGACGGTCATTTGCTTTAACATCCAGAAGCAGATAGAAGTGTACGCCGAGCACCAAAACCTCTCGACGTTCTTCCAGATACTCGCGATCCCGGACCAAATCGCTACCGCCAGGTACGGCGAGCTCAAGTGGGGGGCCCTGGACGCGACCGACAAGCTCATAGGCGCCCTCGGCCAAGTCAGGCTTGTGGACGGCAAGAGCGCGCCGTCGGGTAAACGCTTCTGCGTCGATCCCGAGAACAGCCTCACCATTGGCATTTCCCAGATCGTTATGGACCCCCTTTTCCGCAGCATCTACCGGCACTACTTTATGGTCCAGGGGCAGAATAAGATGATGCCTTGGGCACACATCCAAAATGAATGCGGCCCGCTGCTGGAATCCTCCGTCCCGCTGCTGGAACCCTCCATCCTGCGGCTGGAACCCTGCGGCCCGCTGCCGGAATCCTCCCCCAAGCAAGTTTAAGATGCACAGCCAAGGCATTTTATGTATGCTTGGTTTCCTTCCTCTATATGTTCTTCCCATAGCGCTTCAGCTAGGGGAGCTTAGCCAGTGACAGTGAAGCAGACTAATGCCATCTCCTGCTACCTGATTCGATTTCAAAGGCATTAGCCCCGAGTATTCCCGGCTATGGTGGGGTGGCATCAACGAGCACTGTACTAACGCAGCTTTTGTTACCTTTTTTCTTTATCACCCCATCCGGCACCTTTATCGGTCGGCTTTTGTGTCTTAGAGGCTTTCCTTTCTTTGCCTCGTAGGGGATATTTCAGATTATGTGAGTTTTTTATTACCTATCCACATCGTCCTCAGTCCTTCACCGGCAGGCCATTGATGATCCTTGCCCGCTGGCTTCTACTGGAGGCCGGCACCGATATCCTGCAGGTATTTACTCGACCTTGTGATCCGGGGGCCTGGCTAAATCGCGAATTCCACCGGCGCAATGGCTAAAGTCAGTCCAGCCGTAGCTTTATGCTTTCCTGTGGCGTACGTAGAGCAAGGCAGCTCTCTGGGGAAATACCTGCAATGGAAAAGCCAGGGGCAGTGTTTATGTCCCGGGCCGGTCCGCTCGACTTTGCCCCTAAGCTGCACGCGCCTCTATTTCCCGAGCACTAAACTGGTTCGTAATTACCTTGCTAGTTTGCACTTTACATCGCGGACTACACCGATTTCCTGGACAACGCGGAGTTTCTGAACATCAGTTTTCTTCGGATGCATTCAGGGGGCTCCCCGCCTGGCCTGAGCGCTAAAGGATGTGCCGGGACCCGCCGAATAAAGATTGAGCTGATTCACGTCGCTTCACCAGCCCCCCCCCCAGTCCCCACACTCAAGCCGTTTGATCCCTGCACACCCACGCTCGCCACCAAAAAGAAATGCTCCACGACAAGGCACCCCTGATACCTGCTTTCGACGGCAATGAGACAGCCATCTATCCTCTCATACAAGCCAGGCGAGCGAGGCCGCTACCTGGTCCTCGCAATGCTCAGCTACACCATGCTCTTCCCGAACTACGCCTACTTGTCCTCTCGTGCGCTCCTCTTGCCCCAAAGCCCACGCCGCTGCTCCAAACCAATTGTAAAGCGCAGTCCTCAACCCTATCCCTGCGAATCTTTCATCCTGTTTACATTTCGCATGGGGAAGCCTGCTCCAGATCAGAATCTACGCGTTAGCGCCCTCGCTGGCGCGCGCCGGTCAATCGAGCCATCGGTGGCTTTTGTCGTTTATACCGAAAAAAAAGGGTGTTTTAGAGATGCGCTAGTCTAGGAGCGGTCAGCCCCGATGCGCACGTCGATACACCAGAGAGCGCGGCGAGATCTAGCACAAAGGACGCAGCAAGAAAGAGAGGGCACTGCAGCCGGGGTTCAAGCACAGCAAAGATCCGCCCAGAAAGTCCTCATCATTACTCCTTATGCCGAGCGTGTAGACGGCCCAGTTTGGTTGACGCTGTCCAGCATCGCTCCCCCGGAGCCGGTGCTGGTCCGCTGTCCTGACTACGCCCTTCCGATACTCACGACCAATGGCCCCCATGCGCCACCGCATTGTTGAACCTTCCTTCCGGTTGGCTGCATGCGACTGTACCTCGATGCTACACCAGCCATTGCATCTTGCTGCTAGCGATTTCTGTTGTCAGTTATAGGAATAGGGCTGTCAGGTTCTCCTGTTAGTGTCCGTTGGCAGTTGGATAGCCGAGAGGAGGCCAGATGCTAAAAGACGACGACATTGGCCCATAGATTGCATATTGAGTGTAGAAATGCATCGAAAACCCAAAACATCATTGCCCGGCGGCAGCCCGTCATCTCCCATACAAATCATTAGCGTGCAGGCCGCACCCATTGTCCACAAATGTGCCACCCAGTGCCGCGGTGGGCATGTCTATGATACAAAGCCCCAAATACGCATCTATTTACAATCAAATACTCATTTGCTGCTTGGATTCTTCCTGCATCGCCGGCTAATGCCACTTATCCACAGTTACTCCCTCGGTGTATGTTATTTCCCAAATATTCCGCTGGTTCCAGACGTGACAGGTGTCGACTAGTTGAGGTTTTCAAACATCCTTTGAAAGGTCCTCACACTCCTCGGGCTCGCTGTTGCTGATCGAGTGCGCCCATTTGAGGAGCTTTTCGTACGACGGTCGGTCCTCTTGCGAGATTCTACGGGGACCGGCAGACCCCCGATGGACCCAAAGAGTGTTGATTATGTAAGCATCGTTCGGTCCTCCCTGGCGGCGTCGTGGGCTCGGGTGGCCTGGTCCAATGTCTGGGAGGCTCGTTCGACGTCTTGCTGTGCCGGGGCGTGCTTGGCCTCCTCGCGTCCGACGGTGATCATTTGGTCTGGTGCCATCAAGTCGGAATCCCCATCGAGTCGAGGCTGGCTCGCGCTTGCCTAATCGGCTGCCTGCTTGGTGCCTGCCGACAAACAAACCCCGGTACTCGAATTTCCAGACAAAACTCCATGGATTTTTGCTGTTAACGCCTCTGAGTTCGCCTGGCCGTTGCTGCTCCTCACAGATTGGACAAATCCGTGGCGCCTCGGGCGCGGGTAGCAGCTGGTGCCAAGAAAACATCAGCATTGGAGGGAAAACCGGGCACCGCGCCTCCATGATCAACACACCTACAGCCTGTACAGCTCAGGTCCCCGATGTGAGAAAATCCAAATGCAATCCAATTTGGCAAAGTGAACATATTTGGGCCCTCCACTTGAAGCTTCAAGCTTGGAGCTAAAGCTGGGAGTAGAAAGTGGAACTGGGGCTTGGAGCTTGCAGTTCGTAGCTTCCTCTTTTGTCATCCATCAAACGGGCACCCACCTTTGACAGCTGTTGACACGCAAGTACCATGCAGGGCAAGACTGGAGGGGACCTGCCATGGAGGCCAACCTACCCCACCATCGAAAGTCCGACCCGGTCAGCGCAAACTAAACTCGGCCCTCAAGCTCCAAGCGTCGACGAGAAACCCGAACCCACGCTCTTCCCACCGACAAACATAACCCCAGCACAAACTGCGCCGTCATTTCTAGCCCGCTGCTGTCGTCATCAGTTCCTAGCGCCCTAGATTCTCGACGCGAGCGCAGCACAACCCGCCCTACTGCCTCACACCCCAGCCGGCCGGCTTCGCCCCGACGTGCCCACCAAAGTGCGAACCGGAAACCTCAATGGGCGCGACGTCGAGCCCGACCGTCTCCAACAAACCCCTTACACACCGAGCTCCAAACCGCGTCGTATCGGCGCCGGCTACGTTAGGCTCTATCATGGTTGTTGACACAGCTTTTGTATCTAATCCTGCAACGACCTCTACTAAACCCCCCGCGTGCGCGATGTTCAAGGCCGACCCACTTGCCGGATTCCGGTCGACCGAGTTTTCGCGTACTCTGAAGGGCCGTCGCCTGTCGTCCTTGGCTACCGGCGACGTAAAACGTACCAGGCTTAGCTACGCTGGTGACAGCGACGCGGACGAGCTTTCCCTGATTGAGCCTCGCTTTAACAGTCGCAGCCGCTCCCACAGCTCCAGTGAAGCAAATAAGAGCCAAAGCACCCAAGTCCCGCCGGAGACCGCGCCGGAGACCGCTCCTGAGACTGCGCCCACCACCGCGCCTACGACGGCAACCACGCCCACGCCCACGCCAACAGCTGCGCCCATCGCGAACGCAAACAGCCCAGCCGCACCCAGGACCTCGCTCATTTCACGCTGCTGTGAGGCAACGCGCAACTTTTTGGGCAGCATACTCGAAAGCCCACCTCGATCCACCACCCATTCTGTGGTCACCAACAAACAGATCGGCGATGCGGTGGGCCAGGTGGTTGAGCTCAAGGCCCAATACAAGCAAAAAAAGGCCTCCCTCCACTCGGCCCAGAACTGGTTCAGCCAACAGCTCACCACCTTCGATCCCAGCAGGCCGGTGGCCGTCCAGGATGGATTTGACCACATCGACGGCCTTCGCGGCGAAATCAAGGACTTGTTGGACCGCCTGCGTGAAGCCGAGGACATCGAGGACAAGCTCCGAAAGCAGCGCCAGGACGACCAGTTCAGCGCGCAGCTCGAGCACGCTCGTCAATTCGAGCAATTCCTCCAGCTTGGCCCCGTTGGTGCTGCGACGCTGTTCCGCGTCCTGATCAACGCCGCCGGCGTACGCCAGGTTGAGGAAGGGGTCGACTCGCAGGAGCGCATCAGCGAGATCATGAGAGCTTTCGACGACGACATCGCCCGCGAACAGCTGCCCACTATGCCCGGCAACCTGTGACCCCGCAGGGCACACCGCGCCGAGGGACGAGCCGGTCATATCAACCCGGATATACATGAGACCTGAATGTGCCGGAGATGCTACAGCATCAAGACCTGCCAGTCATATGGATTGGGTTGGAGGAGAGCGGCTGTAAAGGAAGGAAGTGGAATGGAAAAGAGGGCACGGGCCTGTCAGGATGGGACGAGAGCGACAGACTACCTTGAGAGTAGCGTCCAAGGCAATCTGTGTTATGTGGCGCGCCTGTACGGGGGTTATTTTGCTTTCGCTTACAAAAGTCGGGCATCTGTCAATTACTATAGCATGCGTGTCATTAGAGATAATATGTGTTGGGATTTAGTCCCAGAATCTCAATGTTTTGACGCCGTAATTGGAGGAAAGACGTCGAGCTCCAACTGTGAGGTAATTGATCTCCATGGATGTATTTAGGTTGAGGCTCAATTTAGCCCATGGAGATTTGAGCTACAGGGCAGTTCCGTCGATCCACCCAGCGATTCAGTTGGAGCACCCGGGCCCCGAGCCATCTGCTTGGTCCAGGGACGCGGGCAGTACGTACGTCATGCTTGGATGGCTGTGGGGCACAAAGTTGTTGATTGGGTAAAAGCGACACCCCACCCACCCCACCCACCCCATTAGGATGGGAACCTGTCTGCCTGTGGTTCTGGACTGTTGGGTATCCCACGCCGAGATTCGCACGGCTGATCTGAAGGTGCCGCCCTTCCCGCACAACGCTACTACCGGCGTTGTGTCCGTCGACGGTTCCCGAGAAGCCTTGGCCACTAAGCTGATTTTATCTGTGCCCACCAGAGTCCTGGACGAGCTGGAAATACCGTGTACGCTTCCCAGTACCCCGGGCCACCCCGTAAGCGGCTCATCACCGGCCCGCTGTCAAGCATGCCGCTGCGCACATCCGTCAGGTCCGTCCATGTTTTCGAAGCGCCATTGTCCGTTCCTAACCCCAAAGTACGAGCTTTATTAGGACACACCCATCTAGTATCCAATTGGTTTGACGATGGCAGTCCAGGTCGGCGCGGGTCTGGAAGCACGGCTGGGGACAGAGAGGCTGCAGCCTGCTGAGTTCCTGTGTGGAGCGCGGCGGCTGCGTGGATCACAGGGGCACGGGCACGGGCACGGACATAGGGGTCTCACGACAAGCTCCCCCATTCGTCAAATGACGTCTGGTGCTGGCGTCCACCACGCAGGTTAGACCAAAACTGAAAATTGACGGCGCCAACTGCGCCCCGTCCAAGCGCCACGACCTTCCATATCCACGTCCACAGCA
>JNVV01000084.1:93409-108430 GCA_000733355.1 Falciphora oryzae
AAAAAAAAAAAGGTAATCCATGTCCGGGGATGCCGCCATGCGCAAACAGCCAACGCTGGCCGACGGTTTTCGCTCCAGGTCCTACGTATACTAGGCACATAACGGCATCTTGACCTGACCGCTCAGCACAGACGGAGCTGAAATCCTTTCTTTTGCCTACCCGAAATAGCACCGCTGGGCCAGCCCAACCAACTTCCAGTCTGGCATATTGGGCCCAGACCCCCACCCGCACGGCCCACTGTGCAACGCAGACACCGGAGCTAGCGCGCCTGCAGGTGACCGCCAAATCAAGTGACAGAAACCGGCACGAGCAGCCGATTGCCGGGGCCTATCTGGACGAGCCCCTGGCAAGCTTTCTTCGCCTGGCCGCGTCTCCTCCCCCGTCTTCACCTTCCTCCGTTTGATAACGCCTAGCGTGGAAAGGCGCTAATACGCATCGTTGCGGGTATTACCTATCGGAGGCACTGCCGGGCCCGCCCTTTCCTCTAGGACGTGGAGGAAAATTGACCTCGCCAAGATGACTAAGGTGGCCTTTGGATCTTGGGCGAGTGGCTATGGTTTGCCGTTTGCAGCTCGCTGTCCAATATCCTGGGCTTCTTCTCGACACCTCCCGTTCTCGGATTCATTATGAATCCTCTTCCTCCGTCTGTGTTCACCTCTCCTGCTTTCTCTTGCTATTCTTCTCTTTTACTAACAGCCGACAGCGGGATAATACCAGCCACCTTTTTCTCCCTCCAAGCACCGACATCACAGCCAACGAAATGCCTGCCCGGCGCGGCGGTACTCCCCCGTCCCCCTCGCCAACTGGTCGATCTGACCTGAAGAGGAAGCAAACTGATGCCAACCTGCCTGCTTCAAAGCGGCTTGCAAGGCAGGAGTATGTTTTTTCCTTTCCCAGCCTCCTTTCCCAGCCTCCTTTCCCAGCCTCCTTTCCCGAGCAACGAAATCAACCCGTTTGTTCTTCTAGTGGACAAGCCACCGCCCCCTGCGGTGGCATGACAACCTCTACACTAGCACCCCACCGTACCAGTGGCCTCGCAACGCCACTGCCTTCCGCCTCTGTAGGCGCTTTCAGATCGATCCTGCCCAACATCCCAGAACCCTCCTCGTCGGCAATCCTAGGATACCCGCCCCCAGGCCCCATGCCCTTTGCCCAACTGGACGGACCAAGATCAGCCCCTTTTGGCACCTCGGGCCCTTCTGCGTCGGTACCGCTAGGCCATCCACCCACCTGGCCCTTCGCGTCGGTGGAAACTTCGTGGCCGACGCCCTCGAATACACAGGGCCACTTCTTTCTTACGAATCTGGGTCATGCCGATAGCGACAATCGACTCCAGCAACGCCCCGAGCGGCTGAACGACACATACGCGGAGTTTTTACTTGATGCCATCAACGAGCAAACACTCCTGATGAGGGTGTACTTGCGGGTAAGTGTTTCGCTCTCCCTCCACCTGTTCCCAGGCTTACGCGTTGCAGAGCCAACTGGGCGACACCTTAGATTGGTTGGTGGATGATGAGCGCAGCCGCATGCCGCAAGAGGGCCGGGTCAGACCTCCCTTTGCGTCATGCTCCCCGAGACATTCTCCAATTCCTTCTCCTTCGCCCGCTCCTCTTGCGGAATCCCCTCTTCCCCGCACGATGCGATCGCAACCCCCTGGCCCGTCCGGCCTCCCGCCTGTTGGAACATTCTAGGCAAAGCGGCTGCGCGCACGCAAGGGCATGGCTTGGGATAAGGGTAGCGGTGCCCATTGTTGACCACCATCGTGCCTCATCAGCTCCACCGACGGCATCAGGCGTCCTTTGCACCAAAACATCGCCAGAACCTTCCTTTGCTGTTTTTCAGTGTCCCCGGTTAGGTTTTTTTTTTTTCGGAAATCCTATTTTGTTCCACCTTGCAAACGCTCTTTGGAGACGTCATTCCTGCTGCCCTGATTAAAGCAGTCATTAGACGACGAACACATTTTTCGACATTGTCATGCACACGCTTAATTTTAATATCAGGGTATAAAAAAAGAACGGCAGCATAGAATGTACTTCTGGACGAGAATACGAGTCGTCGCTGGTCGCGTGGAGTTGGGTGGGTGTCGAGCATGTCCAAGCATCCACGGCTAGCTTGGCATCATCGTTGAAGGTAGCCCCTGAGTTTAAAATTCATAAAAGAACATTAGACTATGGTGCCGTCCGGATCACCCAACTTCCACGGGGAGGGATGGCTTTAAACCTGCAGGACGAAGTGAACGTAGAGGTGAACGCCATTTAAATACCACGGCAACGGTCGCCTCTGATCCTTACGACCTTGGCAGCCTGACGTCGCTGCTATGCCCGACAATGTTATTTCCACAGCTGCTTGAGTTCTAAGCGTTTGTAGGAAGATTTAAAGGGCTTGGTTGTAATAGTAAGACTAAACGCCAGCTCGGCTACGTCCTCGCCGTGATTGTCATCCTCCAACTTGCTAGCCAGCAGCCCCTGGCTGTTGCTTCGGTTACCAATGCCGTGTGCCCGTCGATACAATCCCTAAATCATTGGCCGTAATTCGACTATTTAAGACCGCGCACGAGCAGGCCGCTGGTGCTTGTTCAATTTGGGTTGGGGAATCCTACAGCCTAAGTTGTGCTTGCAAGGTCTCCTTGACGTCCAGGACGATGTTGTGCGAGGGGCGGTGCATTTCGACGGCAACTGTGGATAAGGTGGAAAGCGCCAGGAGAAATAACGACCATGTAGGCAGCAGGACGACGCAGCACCGATATAACGATATCCTAGGATCCGCTTGAGGAGGGCTAGTAGCCGCGGGGTTGTGAAAGGGGCAGGGGAATAGCGTGACGGCCGCGGCCAGCTCGGCCGAGCTGTTTGAGACGACGACAGGAAGGGGTTTCTTTCCTAGTCCCTAGAATCTGGCGAGGCCTTGGTGCTGGCCCACCGAGACAAAGCTGGCGGCCGCAGAGGACGTGCTTGGAAAAAACCGGGACGCCTGCCGCCGCTGTCGCTTGCGCTTCTCAGCCACCGGAGGGATCCAAATCCGACTCGACCCGGACCGAGTCGGCCGGGGGTCGGCCACATACACACTGAAGGCTGTCGCCGGGCCTCTAAGAAGCGACTTTGCGCCGCATCAAACTAGTGACATCCACTCAACGGCGCCAACCTCGTCAGCCCAGCTGCTACCTCAACACCTTGTCCGAGTCAAGGCAAAAGTGCTGGACCTTCTGGCTCGTCGTGGCGTGGGGACCCGACCAAATCCAACGGCTGCTCTATGTCTTCTTGGCTAAGAAGAGCCCGCGTCCACCACAGCTGGCGTGGCGCTAAAGCGGTGCATTGCGGTCGACGGTGGCAAGCCGGCAGCGGCTGGGGACATTGGTCCTGAAGCCCGAGCTGAGCTGGACGTGGTGAGAGCGAACGGACGCGTGACCACGACCACGAATGTTTTGCAAAAGCATGTGCCCGCGCGTTTCCCACCATGAGGCCTGGCAGTATCAAAACCCATTCGCGCGCCAAGCTGGGCATCGAGGGCGTAAAGCGGCAGACTAGCGCGGCCACCGGCCAAATACCACGGGTCGGCCGGTCGGCCAGCTCAATCTCATAAACGCAATGGACCGCGTCAAAAACGGCCCGGCTCGAGTGCGGGATGCTCCGTTATGGCCAGGTATTTTGTGTATACCCACATGGCCCAAAGGGCTGGTCAGCCGCATCGGCTGCTTCACAGGTGGAAAGGAAGGTGGCTGGAAGCACCATCGTGCCGCCCATCGCCCAAAGCACACATGCCGCAGATATGCCGCGTGACAGCATTGGGAACTCGCCAGAGCGCCGCCGCTGCCGGCGGTCACGGTCTGGCCCGGCAGTCGAGTTGGTCGGGGACGCCAGCCGCAAGTCCAGCACGAAGGCTCATCAAGAAACCGTGGCGTTGCGTACGGCAGGCTACAGCATTCCAAAGACGGCCAGGCTGGCCCGGCGCAGCCTGACGGGCCATGATGTTCAAAGTTCCAATGCCCTTAGCAGAAGTGCTTCCATAAACGGACTCCCTATCCTAACTGCTGACTGACCAGCCGTCTGCGCCGTATCACGCGTTTGGGCAGGAAAGAAAAGCACGGCAAAAGGTCCCGCCTTTTTGTTCTGCGGCCGAGTTTGCTTCCTCGTTTCCTGGGGCTGCCCGGCCGGTGGAAGGTCGTTTTCGGACTGCTTCAGGAGCCGGCTCTTGCTGCGAGCCCTGCCGCCGCCTAGTCCGCTCCACGGAAACAGAGTCGGCGTTTTTGAAAAGCCCGACGAGACAACGTTGTTGACGATGGCCTGGTAGGTGTCGGCACCGCCCTTGCCGTCGGGCTGCCTCATGACGCGGATGCGGATGAGCCAAAGTGCCGTCAGGTGCGGCGGCCAGGAGGCGTCAAAATGTTCGGCGCAGGGCGATGGCGGCGGCACGTCCAAACGCGAGGCCAGGGATGTCATCGACAGGGCGGCCAGAGCCAGCAGGGCTCAGTTGGCGAGCCACAAGGCTGTGCAGGTCGCGGTCGTGAGGGCCAGGGGGGCGCGGGTCTCGCGCCGAGCTACTGCCAATGGACGTCCAGGCCGGCGGGGGGCCACGCAGGGCACTGAGGACGACGGCTCGGATGCAGCTGGAAGCGGCCTGCTGCGGAAATACGCGCTGCTTTGGAGCGTGCCCCGCCGAGCCAGGTTGTAGACCAGGACGAACAGAACCGTGAGAGTGCCTCGCCTCGCTAAGCGTCCAGATCGAGCGAGTTGCGGGTTGCGGCCGTCACATGGCAGAAAAACATAGGAGGGACAGGAGGGTACCCGCGCAGCTCTATCTAGCCCAAAACGCCAAATAATATGGGGTCACGACGGGGTTTGGAAGGGCGTGCAGTGCCGAAAGGGATACATAAGCGTCTGCCCGGCACGCAAAAGGAGCGAGCATGACGGATGCTCGTCTTTCCATTCCACCCAGTATCGCAAACGGCGGACCTAATAATGCGTAAAGTTTCTTTGCTTTTTGTTCTCCCTATTCAGCTGGGGAACCCTGGGCGGTGTTGCATCAGGGGGGGTCGGAGGGAGATGGGAGGCGCTGCCGCTCAAGAGCGAGCCCTCTCGGACAGGCCTCCCGAGCCCAGCAGTTGCGCAAGTTGGCGCCCGCCATGCCGGTGGCAAAGTAGCCCTGGAAGAGACAATGCCTTAAGATCGCGCCGCTGGACCAACGTGCCCTTCGCCCAGTCCTCAGCTCCGACTGGCCAAGCACATGGCGCCTGTGGCGGCCAGCACCCGACGCCAACCAGCAGGAGCAGATCCTAGCTTTTTTCTTTTAGACTTGGGTGGCTTGCTCCATCTGGTCTTCTCTTTGCCAGACCGGACCCCGCAGAAGGAGTCCTCAATGTCCTTGATCCTTCTGTAGAGTCGGTCACGTCGGGTCATCAGCCGGCCATTGCGGCCACTCGCCACAGGTCGGCATTGCGCGCCCCGTGAATCCCTTTCCTTGGCATGTCCACTCGTCTTCCAGCCCAGCATGTCGGAGCGGTCGGACGTACAACCACTGCCTCAACGCAAAGCCAGAACGATAGGCCTCAGAAACCTACCCTACGTCGCCTTCGCAACGTGACCCCATCGAACAGTCCAGTCGACCATATTGCCCTCCTCGGCCTGCCTGTCTTCCAAACCGACCCTCCTCATCCGTCGTCCAGAACGGGACGCTGCCCGTTGTAAATGCCCACTGCAGCTGCGACTCCCGGTGATTTAACCGGGAGGCCTTCTCTTCACCAGGACGGCGTGGCCAACAGCCTCCACTCATGCTCACCTGTCACGCCGCCAGGGTCCCCACCGCGCTCTTCAGCCCGGTGCCAGCACACGCTTTTCTATCCATGGGGCATGATATACTGGCACTGTGCTCATGCGTGTGGTGCAGGAACAAGGCACATTGGCCTCAGCCTCTATCAAGCTGTGTGCAGCGTCCGCTGGGAGTTTTGAACCTCGACGAGACCGCAGCGGGATTGTCAGAACCCGAGGGCAAAGGACGACGTCGAGGGCGGCCAGGCTAGTGCTGTAACCGCTGGCCGCTGCTGTGAGTGCCTCCGGACGTTCCGGCGAAGTGGTTGGTCAGCTCGACGCGCAGGTAGCTGGCCAAACTGGCACACCTCCGCAAACGATAAAAACGAAAGTGAAAATCCTGGTGGTGGATCGTGCGTCACGGACAAGTCGGCCGACCCCTCGACATAACGATGTGGATGCTACAAACGAAGACGACGGTGCCGCGCAGCTTCCGCGTATTTGGTGCTGGACCTGGCAGCAACGATATATGGCCGAAAGGATGGCGGCGTGGGATGTCGAGACCTGGGAAAGAGGTAGAAGAAGGGGCTGGGAAAAGCCGGGAACCGGCCCAAAGCGAGACGCGAGCAGGCAAACACCTGATCATATCTTTCATGTGTGCCTTGTGCCGTGCTTTTTGGCGACACGATGCGCCGGAGACCACTCCGCCTTTAATGTCCCCGGCGCTCGGGAATACCTCTAGCAACGTCCTGCCGCATGGTTTGGAGGTGAAGCACGCCGCCACCGACCTGGCCTGACATCCCTGGGCCGCGACGTTTATGACCGACAGCCCCTTGCTGCCGATGCTATTTGCCAGTAACACTTGGAGAAGTCCCGATAGCATCCGGCCATGCATACGAGACCAGCCTTGTTTTAAACCTGGATGAGCTAACATTTTCACCAGGGCTATGTAATCCAGCTTTTGCGCTTATCACCTGGGCAGTGCACACCACATACACACACACACACATACTCACACACACATACACACACACACATACACACACACACATACACACGCACACATACACACATCACTGCTATTCAGCCCGCTCTCCCGGCTGCCGAGACTACGAACGACACATTTCCCACAACTTTACTTCCCAAAGCTTAACGTTGCCAACGGTCGTTACCGATATGGCGAGTAACGGAAAAGCGGGTAAAGGGGCACCAAAATGTTTAAGGGCCGAACTTGTACTCAGGTGGGTGACCACTCGGGGATCCTCTGTTTTTGTCGTTTTTACTCGCCCATTTGTCATCGGGTCGGTCCTAATTTCGCTTTTCCCAGGTTTGCTACCCCTTAGGCTCTTTTTGTTTAATGCCACTAACCCCCAGCATTGTAGCACACCCTCACGGCAACCGCATGAAGAGGTCCCTCATCCTTCCAAAGTCGGGGCTCCCCAGCCCCGTGACAGGGTCCCATCCCTCGACGGCCCTGAACGCCGGGTCCGCCCCGCACCCCGCGTTGTGGCCTGCCGCCACGTCGTCCAGCACCTCGGGGTGTGCGTACAGCGGCGGGTTTACGAACCCCACGGGTCCCTTGCCAGCGGCCAGGCGCTCCCCGTTGATGAGCGCCATCATGGCCGCGAACACCGGCGCCGACGCGGACGTGCCGTGCACCGCGACGAACTGGCCGTACAGCGCGACCAGGTACGAGCGGCCCAGCATCGACACGTCCGGGTAGGCCCGGCCGCTGTGGTTGAAGCTCCCCGGGCCGAGGCTGGCGAGGTGGGGCGCCTCGGCGGCGCGGTAGCGGCCGACCGCCGATGTCTGGTACGCGGGCGCGGGGAAAACGTTGCTGAACCCGCCGCCCGAGGATAAAACGTGGCCGGAAAGCATGTGGTAAAGGGCCGTTTCGTCCTTGGAGCGACGCCCGGTCGTCCGCGGGCTTCGGCGCGCGGCGTTAGCAGTGGCGCTATCGTTCCGGTTGTCTGTCACCGGCGTCGCTAACGGGTTCTTCTGCCCTCCCGAGTTACCGGCCGTGGCGGCGCCATCCTCCTCGGGGGAGACCTGTGATAGGAGCTGCGTCCCGCCTACGGCTGTGACCCATGGACAGGCGGGCGGCCAGTTGGGGCTAAAGTTGCCCTCGGCCGCCGCGTCGGCGGAGCCGGTGGACGGGTCAATGCAGTGGCCCGGGCCAAGGCCGCTAGCGGGGCCCCAGTCGCCGCTGGACACGACCACGGTGACGCCCATGAGGCCGAGCTTGAGGAACTCGAGGCACTGGCGCTCCAGGTAGCCCGCGGGGAACAGCGCCTCGCTATCCCCATATGCGGTGACCAGCACTTTGGGTGGGGCCACGGTGCCGCAGTCGGACGTGTTGTAGCCGCCGGGCCGCGGGTCTGGATAGGCCGGGTCCAGCACCGGGTCGAGCTGCGCACAGTAGTAGCGGTCGAGCGCGGCAAGCAAGTTGTTGATGTTGCCCCCGATCCACCTGTCGCCGACCTGCAGGTTCGTAACGGGCTGCTGCGGTCCCGTCAAGGCCATGGTGTACTGGAAGTCCAGGTTCGGCTCCAGGTTGAAAGGCGAAACCTTGATGTCCGTCTGCAAATACCCGCCGTCGATCTTCTCCACTGTAGGCCTGGTGCCGACCCGGGCCGGATCGAACGCGGTAAAGAAGAGGTCCAGGTCCTCGGCTAGCCATGTTGCGTACGCTGGCTCGTAGACCCCGATGCTGTTGTTGGGATGTGGTGCCGTTGCTCCCGGAGCAGGCGCTTTAGGGATCCCGTACAGGTCCCTCAGGCACTCCGGGGCCATATACTTGCTGCAATCGATCCTGGCTGTCGACGGATCCGCGCCGTTACGGCGTCGCTCCCAATGCACCTCTTCCCTGCCAATGCGCTTCGGGGCGCGGCCAGCGTTTGGGGAGCTACTGGCCGAGGCTGCAATATAGTCAACGTGGTGTGCAAGAATGCCCGGTACCTCGTAGCTTCCGCATGTCGTGTAGTGTGCGTCGCCGGTGTCCTCGTTGGAGAAGCGGCAGAAGGTGACGCCGAGCAGCCGGCTGGCCTCCCGGATCGTGGTCCGCACGTGCAAGTGGCCGCCGTCATGCGAGCGCCTTACGTTCTGCTTTGGCACCCCCGCACCGCTCAGCCATCCCAGGACGGCCGAGGCTGCGTCTCGACGGGGGAGCAAGAGCTGCGCCACCTCCCTAGCTGTCCAGTGCTGCCCGTACTGGGGCGAAGCTGGGTCAGAGACCCTCGAGAGCGCGTCAACCGCGTCATCGATATTCTGCAGTGCCAAGCCGATGACTATCTGCAGCGGCTCCTCAAGGGCTGCCGGCTCCTGGCTACGCCGTGGACCAGCACTCGTGACAAGCGCATGCCGAGAAGGTGCGCTCACAGCAGGACACGCACAGAACCCTCCAATGAGCGCGCCTAGAGAAATTCTGACGGCGTGCATGGCGCAATAGTGAGTTTTCGGCGCTTCCACGTTCACAAACAACCGGTGGAGTGGAAGAGCGTCAGGGAGGCGGCCCGCTTATATGGCGGCTTTAAACAAGCACAAGACCATTAGGCTCAGGTGTAGGCCAGGTCATCACAAGTGCATGTTTCGAGGGGCAGCGGTGATCAGCAACGCTGTTTCCATATCCTCCTTGCTCTGTTACAAGAGCCGGCTGCAAGAAATCCTGAATCCTGCCATATAGACAGAGCCGGGCAGGGAGATGAGGCACACACCACATCTGCGCAGATCGGGATACTATGGTCGGAAGCTCGCCGCTGACAGTGCATGATTTATTGGCTCTACAGTCGCACAGCCCGCTTCCTTTATGCGATGGGGGAGCATCTGCACCTTCGGCCACGATCCTTACGGTCGGTCTCAAGGAGGAACCGAGGTGCCGGTTCCAGCTTCTGCCAATCTCACCAGGCAATTATTGGCATTCGGCAGGATGACCGCATGCAGAAGGAACAGCCTCCGGTGAAATTAAAAAGCCTTCGGGACCGAGTGTTTCTGTAACTACACACCAATGCTCGGGTCTATAAGAATGATGAGCTTAGACCTCACACTCGATATTCCCTCGGAGTAGAGCCTCGGCACACCACGTTCCACGCAGCCAAGGAATTACCGATCCTGTCAATCAGTATCCCTCACGCCGGTTCCTCAAACTGGCTCTCAAGTCTTTAGAAATGCTCGGCACTAAGATTTTGGCCCTCCTGGCCCTGGAAGTCTCCGTCTCCCTTGCTGCCCCGGCCGTGCCTGAGCGAGTTCTTGTTGAGATCCAGGCTCCCAAGGAGGTGGCTGAATTCTATCGCTCCCATGGCATTAACGTGCCCCGCAAGGGCGCTACCACAACCGGCGGGTTGACCAAAAGGCATGCCGTTGCCCTCGAGAAGCGGGTAAGTCGGTGCCTCATCACCACTTCCTCTGGCACGCCCCACACTCTCTTCCGGCATCGGCACCAGACTAGAGAGAGCGGGTTAAAGGCTTCGTGATCAGGAGTTTGTTGTGTTTTGAGAGCTAATCCCCGTTTTTCGTTTTTCCTCTTCTTTTCACGGTGAGCGGAAATAGGGCAGCATCGGCTCCTGCTTCTTCTTCTGTCTTCCGTTTCTCGAAATGCCCGAGGTCTACGCCGGCTGCCTTGCCGTCTGCGCCGGCTCCGCCGAGTCCGAACCGGTGCCCATCGAGATTGAGCTCCCTGATGGGGTTAAGGTTGTGACCAAGTGAATTATGGTGGGCGGGTGTGAGAGCATTGCAGGCATTGCCCGCATGAATGAGGTGTGAGAGTTTAGTGGAAGCAACGTTAACGGGAGTGGAGCCGGTTGCAGACACGGTGTAAAGGACTTGCCAGCAGCATGAAGCCCTTTATTTTTCTCTACCTTCATTACCTATATTTTGATATCAAACAAACAGTCGCAACGAAAAACTGGGTGAGCTGCTCATCTCGTCGAGTTTAGTAAACTGTTTAGCGTGCGGTCATCGAGGCTATTTAAACTGCTTCCGGCGCATAGTAACTTGCTGCGGCTTTAATACTGCCAACCTTCCATGTGTAATTACCTACGACCAGTGATTTATTATAAATCCCCAAAAGGAACTTGTAAGAGTCTTTACGATTTTCAACTTTAATTTTTAATTAATTAAAAGGAATATTCCTGCTTTTCCCTAACATATTAATGCTAGAGTTGCTACTTTTAACATATTATATTATGTGTTTTAAAAAGCTTTTCTTTAACTAAACTCTTACGACCTAAGCTATAAAATGTAGTTTTAATATAACGTGGTTCATAAGCGAGTGAGACACATAAGCGAGTGAGACATAAAAAAACGCACTGTAAACCCGTTTTTTTTCGATTAAATAACTCGCTCAATTTGGAGCTAGATTCCATCAAAATTAAAACCGTTATATTTAACTTTATAATAATTATAATTTGAATTTTCCGCATTTTTATTATTACTCCTTTCGCGGTAGTTTGCAACACTGTGTAATGCACTGTATACCTTAGCAAACTAACCCGAAAGGAGTAATAATAAAAATGCGGAAAATTTAAATTATAATTATTATAAAGTTAAATATAACGGTTTTAATTTTGATGGAATCTAGCTCCAAATTGAGCGAGTTATTTAATCGAAAAAAAACGGGTTTACAGTGCGTTTTTTTATGTCTCACTCGCTTATGTGTCTCACTCGCTTATGAACCACGTTATGGGAAAGGATTTAATAAAGTCCCAACGCTGGTTATAGTCCGGAGGCTCGGGCCCGACATCCTCAGCAACCGTCGCCACACCTCGCATATATATAGCAGCTTCGCTTCTCGGGTTTTCCGGGCCGGTTTGTTTGGCATGGTGCGCACCGGGAGCGCCTTGGAGCTATTGCGGACCCGGCAGAGCATGTCGCCCGGCCGCGCCACGCCGGGCACAAGCCCCAGTTGTATCACAGCTGGTAGGGGGCTAGAGAAAATGGGCGGCAAAGAAGATGGTATTCGGGATAAGCTAAGGCCGGAGGCCCTGACTGGAAGGAAATCTCTATCTACTGTGGCCTGGAGGCCCGTGCAGAGGGCCTGGGCACGTAACCCCTTGGGTGCCGTGACAAGTTGCATCCCCGCCGTCGCCGGCCGGCAGGGCACCCTTTCCCCTCGAGGAGGCAGAAGCGCGGGAGCGAGGCGGCCCCCGAGGCGGGCGGGCGGTCGGCGAGCTGGCTTTCAAGGGTGAGCCGCTCGGCCCAGCGCGCCGCCTCCAGGGCTTGGCTCCCGTACCCGTATCGATTCCCGAACGGGTTCGCATACGAATTGCTGTCTTCCCCAGTGCCCCACATGTGCGGGCCCGCGCGGCTAGAGCAGAGGTTGAGGATCTGGGACTTGTCCAGCTGGAGGAGGGAGGCGAAAAGTCTGTCGCTTGCGTAAGGCGTGTCGGCGGGGTCCTTAAGCGACTTTTGTACTGGTAGCCCCATTAGGCCCATTGAAGCGGCTCAGCTATGCAGTCGCCGGCTGGCGGACCCACCTTGGCGATAATGCCCATGATGGCTGCCTTGAAGGCCGGGTATTGCTTTGTGGACGGCGGCGGGTCTGCTTTGGGCTTCATATCCTTTTTTTGAGGGGTGGTTAGTTTGAACTGCCCTGGCTGCTGCGCTTGGGAATCGATTGGGTCGTTGTCAGTAAGCAATGTTTTGACCAGCTTTGCCATCAAAATTAAATCAGTCGCAATAATGTCGCCAAATAAAGTACATGGTATCCTTCCACATTTCGAATTAAGGCTTCTGGTAGTTAACGGGGAATCCAGCCCCATCCGAGGCAAGGCCGAGCGGCCCGTAGATCCTGTTCAAGGGATTCGAGCATTTGGCGTGGATGTGGTTGCGGAGCAGCCGCTCGAAGGGGGCATACTTTGCTTGGACGACGACAAAACGGAGCCTAATAAGCACCCTTTCCGGTAATATTTTAAAGGCCCTTTCGGTGCATACCCCTATTTCTCTATTTGCACCCAATTTGGCCCGTGCACCGGCCGTGTACGCCGGCTTCGGCCCCCACGTAATTTAACGGGAGATTGAAACCAGGTAACATTTTTTACACTACCTACATCGTTTTTTTTTGCCTTTTTTCGCGCAATATCACATGGAAGAACCTGTGGACTCACCTAATCGGCCCCACAGAAGGTCCGGGAACCGGTATAGGTGCCCAACGGCCCCGAAGCCCAAAAGCCGAAAGCTGGAAGGGCAGTGTGAATTATGTACTCAATACTTCGCACGGATCACAAGGTGGTTTATATAAACCCTGCCATCTCCTATATCTTCCATAAAAGATTCCTTTTTCCTTAAGCATCTCTTAAGCCTATAAAAAGATTAGCTGCAATATAAAAATCCTTTTCCAAACCGTTTTTAACCCTTTATTACAAATAATCTTTTTACGCTCTGCCCCTTAACGGAAACCTCACTATCTTTCCTTTTAAACTTTGGAAAGGCCCTGTCAATCGGCACCCCCAAACCCCAACTATTGCCTTTTTTAGCGAATAAAACCCTAAAGCTACACCACAAACATTTTAACTATTACCGGTGTTTTCGAACGGATAAAAGCGAAAAAAATATACAAAAGGGTCGTTTCACCCTTTTAATTACCCTAAAAAACCACGGGATTCCAAAAAAGGCCGGAAATTCTCCTTTATACCCTTAGGATTTTACTTTGCCCAAAAATACAAAGAACCGGACCCTTTCATTTCGTTTGTAACAATATCTCCTTTTTTACGAAGCGATTTTGGCATACCGGCTATAAAATCCCCTTTTTTGCCTAACGATTCCGGTATACCTACCGATACCATACCGAACCAATTTAAAAAAGCGGCCGGAAAAGCCCCCGAAAGCCCCTCCCGGTTTGTACCGAAAAAAAGTTAAAATACACCTATACTTAACAATTAAAAGGCATTTATCCTTTATTCGGCACCCCCTTTCGATATAGCCTTCGAACAATAAACCTTTATATTTGTAGGACGCCTTTAGGACCCCCTGGGCTAAATAACCGAAATCCAACGGGAATTTATTAGTACGTACGAAGCAATTTCGGTTTTATCCCGAAATGTAAGCCAGGAAATCCTCGCCGATCAGGAACAAATCCGCGAAATTAAAACCTATTACGACCGTATCACTTACGCGTACCATACCGTCGTTTCCTTATATAAAAAAAGCCTAATCGCTTCCGCCGATTAATAAAAGGCATTCCGGCAACGGATTATCGGAAAAAGCCAGGCATTTGCATAACAAATTTGGGCTACGGTCGCCACTTTGGCCGAAAAACAACAAATCCGTTCGGAAGCTTTAATTTAGCTCCGGAACGTTACTTAGGCCTAACAAAACCATTTGCAGGACCTATAAGCACGATTTTCCACTTTCGAAAAAGGAATTACTAATTAGGCCGTCGATAAGGATGCTTAAATTTAGGGCCTTTTAATTAAAAAATATATTTCACCCGAAGCTTTTACCGAAGCCAAACGACGCATATTGGTTTAAATTTACCAGTTTATTAAAAACGCCGTACGGGAAAACCGACGGTTTATAGTATAAAAAAAAGCAGCTTAAATTAGCTACTATACTTTCGGCCCTGTAACGATCGTTTTAACAACCCGGATTAAACCGAAGCTTTTTTTTAGGACGTACCCGTCTTTACTAAAAAAAAATAGGGCTAAAATTAATACCGATATACTTCTGCTTTTTGCTTTTAATGTAACAAGGGGTTAAAGACGGTTTGGAGAAAGAATCTCTAGATTGTGTGACGAGCGTGGCGTACAACCCCGCACGCACCGTCCTAGCACCTTCATAAGTCAGCTTCAGTGACTGTGTAGACAGTCCTGAATCGTGCCCTTTTGTGGGTGTGTAGTGCATTAGGAGTGACTTATGCCGATCGTTACACTATTCAGGACTACAACCGAGGTCGCGAGTTCGATCCGCGATGGGGGGAGTTTTCTGCCCCCGGTACCTCAGGTGTAGCAACCTTACCTCTGTCGCATCTGCAACGCAACCCTCGTGGAGTAAGTCGCCTGAAGGGCGCGACCGAGGGAGACGAAACGTAAGACGTGTGCAGCTGTGGACAAGTAAGCGAGCAACCCCCTCTTATGCCACTGATTGAACCCCGTCTTTAATTCCTGCTGTGAAGCATTAATTAAGAGACGAGGTGCAATGGGGGGGTAGTGTGACGAGCGTGGCGTACAACCCCGCACGCACCGTCCTAGCACCTTCATAAGTCAGCTTCAATGACTGTGCAGACAGTCCTGAATCGTGCCCTTTTGTGGGTGTGTAGTGCATTGGGAGTGACTTATGCCGATCGTTACA
>JNVV01000085.1:0-21497 GCA_000733355.1 Falciphora oryzae
ACCCCTTGTTACAGCTATCGCGATCGCTAACGATGCTTTTGGGGGTACCAAATACGCATTCGATACGCTCGAAAAACAGCTTTGCGAACTGTCCTACATTTGTGTCAGTTCGTATGGGGATAAGGACCACGTATTTAGTTAATCGGCATACGACGACGAAAATTGCGTTAAAAACCTAACTACCCGCCGTTCTGCTTTTAGGTAGGCCGGTTACCTAATCTAAAGAGATCTTTTTTATAGGCTGCCCGTTTTTTGGCGGTAGTAGGGGTTTAAATTTGCTATAGGGCTTGTAACGATAAATCGCTTTCTTTTAGCATTAAAAGCACGATGCCACATATACCGTAATATCCCTTTTAACTCCATCCCACTAAAAAAAGCGCTAAATAAGATCTAAAGTTTTAGCTACGCCCTAATAACCGGTTCCCGGGAAATCGTGAAACTGTTTTAGGATTTCGGTCCTTAAGGCCTCGTTTGCAGGGACATAAACTTGATTTCCCCGGAAAATTAACTCGTTACCGTTAGCTAGGTGAAAGCACGATGCTCCTTACTACCGAATCGTTATCGCAATATTTCGGTGCGGTGCGGTATATTTCACGTTAGGTACTGCCAAGCGGGGCTTTTTAACTATTGTCAGCCTTTTAAGCAAATTCATACTCGCCGGATCCCGCTTTTGTACGTCCCTAATCCATTTCCTTAGCGGCGTTGGGATCTTTTCCGGGGAGTCCGTGGTTACGCTGCTTTTAAGCTAATCCAAAGCAGTACGTACCTCCTAACGAGTGATAAATTGCACCTGTAAAGCATAGATGACCTTAAAGGCGTCTGGATCGTCGGCTAACGTAAGTTGTGCCAAACGTACGCTGTTCCGCTCGCTTCGCCGGTTAAAGATAAAATTTTTGGGGGATCGCTCGTTGGGTGCGCTTTTTGCGCTTACTGGTTGGGGAGGCTTATTAGGCGACGCTTTTTCGGTAGTGTTCTTTGCGTGCTGCTTATAAATAAACACGTTTTGTTCCCAACCCATTTTATTAGATAGCGTCGGTAGAAGTTTTTTAATGAAAATTTCCTATCCTTTTTCGCGACCGTTTATATAGTCCGGCCGGCGAAACGGAACGTCGGCTGGGTTTAAAAACCTTAGCCGGTATTTGATTTCGAAGTCGTAGGGTGCTAACTGCAATAGCTAGCGTGCTTGTCGTCCGTTTAAGCGCTCCTACTTTATAAAAGCTTTAAGGTTTTTATAATCCGAAAACACCTCCGTGGTTTGCGCCCCCTCGAGGTAATATCGCTAATAGCGAAAACTTCCCACTATTGCGAAAAGTTCCTTATCGTACACAGGATACCGAGTTTCGGCACCTTTGAACTTTTGGGACCAATAGGCTATAAGGTGCTATTAGCCGTCGTGCTTTTGCGATAGGATGCCTGCTATGGCAAAGTCGGAAGCGTCCGTTTCGACCCGTAACGGTAAAATCGGGTCGTAATGCCGCAGCACTGGTGCGGTCGTAAACGCGTTAATTAGGTCCTTAAATGCCTACTGTTGGGGTTCCTGCCAGTAATGGCCTATCTGGCCTGGCTTGCGTCCGTTTTTTATTTTTTGCAATAGGTCGTACAAAGGTTTCGCTATGCGGGAAAAGCCGTGGATAAACCGTCGATAAAAGTTGCAAAATCCCACAAAGACCTGGATGTTTTTGTACGTGCGAGGTGGGTGGTCGATTTATTCGCGGACGACCTAAATACGCGCAGGATCCATTTTGAACTTTTCGGTATTGACGATAAAACTTAGGAATTTAAGTTTTTGCTGGAAAAAAGTGCATTTTTTGGGATTGGCATAAAGCTTAAAGCTGCGAAGTCGATCCAAAACTAGCTTTAAGTGGTGTTGGTGCTCCTTTTTACTACCGGAGTAAATGAGGATATCGTTTAAATAAACGATAACGAAGTCGTTCATTAGGCCCCGTAGGGCTTTATTAATGTAAATTTGGAACGATGCCGGGGCGTTGGTAAGTTTAAACGGTAGTACGAAGTATTCGTAATGCCCGTATTTGGTGCGGAACGCGGTTTTCCATTCGTTCCCCTTTTTAATGCGAAATCGGTAATACGTATTAACGAGGTCGATTTTGGATAAGCATTTGGCACCGTTTAAACGGTCGAGCATTTTTCCAATTAACGGAAACGGTGCTTTATTTTTAATGGTGATATCGTTAAGTCCTCGATAGTTAACGCATAATCGTAACGTGCCGTTTTTTTTCAGGACGAAAATAACAAAGGCTCCTGCTAATGACTGTAATTCGCGGATAATGCCTTATGCGAAGGTATCGGTAAGGTACTCCTGGAATGCCGTCGATTTAGTTGGAGATAAGTGGTAAATTTGCTTTTACGGGGGCTTTTTGCCTGGGAGCAAATCGATGGCATGGTTACCGTAGCTATGCTTTGGAAGCATTTTCCTTTTGCGGACGTCGAATACGTCGAAATAACTTATCCGTAAACTTGCAGGGACGTTTTTCAAATTTGGCGGTTCGTTTGGACGGTCCTCAAAAAGGTCGTCCTCCCCGGTGCTGCCGACAAAAGGGTTAAAGCGAAAGGAACAAATAAGCACGCGATTTTTAGCTTGAAAGCTTTTTCGGAAATGGTATGCGGATAGCTAATGGATGCGAGGACGTTGGTTGAAACACTAGGTGCTTTTAGCTGGGTGGAGGTCCATAGCTAATTCTTGCATTAGTGGCATGCCTATAAAGATAGGTGCGTTTGCCAAATTTCGTTCGATAGCGAAAAATGGCCGGATAATTTCTACCGGAGTGCTATTTTGGTTACGAAGGCTTAATCGTAAATGGTAAATACCATAGGTTTTAACGCCCTAATCGCTTGCGGCGGCGAAAGTAAGGGATTGGTAATCGTATTTAGGACGGTTGTATGGCTTATAGCCTAAAGATTTGCAAAAGGTAATGGAAACGGTATTAATTTCGGCGAACGTGTTTAAACCGACCTCGATTTTAACTTTCGGGCCGCCGTTGGAAAAGCTAACGGTCCCTTTAGTAACGAGCGCAAAGGCTGTACGTATTTGGTCGTTACGAAACGTTGGTGCGGGGATAACCGGGTTCCCTTTTAGTTTTTTTGGCGCTTTTCGCTTTGCTTTTTTCCATTTTCCTTTTTTCGGCGCTTTAAGGAGTTGATTTTAGCTTTTTCCTTTTAAAGGGATTCGCCTTTTTTAGTCGAAGGTTTGGTAGCGGAAAAGGGGTTTTTGCAATTTTTCGCTATATAGTTAGGCTTGCCGCATTTAAGGCATACGCTTTCGTCCCGGCGTCGTTGGCGTTTAGCGTTTGAAAGCGTCGAGCGTCCGTTGCTTTTGCCATTGCCGTTGCGTTGGTTACGCCCCTTTTGCTTGCTTCGAAACTTGTGTTTCCCGTTTTTGTTCGATTCCTTTTGGTCCTTTTTGTGGGAGGATTTATGGGAATTTTTCTTTTCGTTGTACGGGGCGCGAGCACCCGTACCTAGGGTATCCCAAAGGATTTGGGCTGTGGCGACGAGGTTTTTCAAAGTTTCCGCTTTGTAATGCATTCCGCGGGTGATTTGGACTTTTAAGGCAGGGACCAAACGGATAACGTAGCTGTTAATATCTGCTGTTTGTCCTGCTTCGCCGCACATACGTCGGTACCGTGCTGCGAAAACACCAGGGTTTTCGTTATTTTTTTGCATAAGTTGCTGTAGGTCGTTGGTAGCCTTTAGGAGTGAAGAATCTTTTCGCAATGTGGTGTTACGGAGCCATCGCATAAACTTGCGCCAATGTAAGCCCAATACCGGATTGGCTTTGCGCGAGCCGTTGTAGGCGGAGTTGAGGTCGCTATCGAAGGTTCCGACAGCGGCTGCGATGCGTAATTTGGCCGTGGTAAAGCCGTTAAGGTTGGCTTCGAACGTAAGGTCAAATTTGCTTTCCCAATGGTCGAAGTTTTGCATTGAGCTTGGAAGCTTCAGCTCGGGCATTTTTTATAAGATTTTGTGATTGCCTTTGTTTTTGTCGTACGAAGGAAAAATGTCGTTTTTTTCGTCGTCGTCCCTCACTAGGGTGTGGTACGACGGTGCCCGGGGTGTTGATTGGTTGCCGGGTTTTCCTAATCAGTAAATGGGTCACTTTAAAATCCTATACTAAACGCTGTTTTTAACCCCCCGGTTAAATCCACCAATTTTTAATAAAATTCCATGAAAATTTAATATGTTATATTTAACTATATAACCGATTTTATAATTATTTTTCCACATTTTTATTATTACTATTTTAAGGTGATTTACTATTTACACACAGTGTTTTGCACAGTGTTTAAAACTCAACTAAAAATAATGCTAATAAAAATTTGGAAAAATAATCATAAAATCGGTTATATAGTTAAATATAACATATTAAATTTTCATGGAATTTTATTAAAAATTGGTGGATTTAACCGGGGGGTCGAAAACGGCGTTTAGTATAGGATTTTGAAGTGACCCATTCACTGATTTGACCCACTCACTGATGAACCACGTTAGCTTATTTAACTTTATTAATAAATTCCGTAACCCACTTTAGGATTAAAATACTATAAAGCCAGCTTAGGGATAAAAAGAAAAAAAGTGCTCCTTACGGCAAAGCTTCTTCTATAAAGTTATTTTTTTATCCTTTTAAAGCCGAAATTTTTACTAAAAAATGTTTTTTTTGCAAAATCGTCGTAATCGGCTAATCCTTACTCCCCTCTTTTTTAAGCTTATACTAAGGTAATTTTAATAGCATATCGGCCTTTTCATTTTGCTTTCCTGGTCGGTAGTTAATTATAAACTAATAACCAACCAGCTATTATGCCTATCTAATTTGCCTTCGATTAAAAACTTTAGCCGTTAGGAAATATTCGAGGTTCCGGTAATCCGTATAAACCTTTATCCGGTACTTTGCCCCTTTGAAATAATGCCTCCACCTAGCGAAACAATTAACGACCGCCAAAAGTTCCTTATCGTAAATTTTATAATTAATTTCGGCGGGCGACATTTTGCGTAAATAAAAGGCAACGGGGTGCAGTTTATTGGTTTCGGGGTCCCTTTGGAATAATACCCTTTTAAAGGCAAAATCCGAGGCGTTTATTTCGACTTGCGCTGGGAAAAACGGATTAAAATGCCGGAATATCGGAAGCGAAACGAAAGCGACTTTAAAGGCTTCGAAGGCCTGTTCTATTTCGGGGGTCCATCGCTATTAGCTTTTAAATAAAACGTTAGCCGTCGTTATAAGCCTAACGATTTTTAAAAACCTTTTAATAAACCTCCTATAAAAGTTAGCAAAGCCGACGAACGATTGGGAGTCTTTAAAGCAATTAGGGGCCTTCCATTAAATAATAGCATTAACTTTATCCTTAAACATTGCGATACCCTCGGGTCCTATTATGTAACCAAAGAACTCGATTTCGTATACCCTCCAAACGCATTTGCGAAAGGCTACGGCCAGGTTGTATTTAATAAAGCGGCGAAACACCTCCTTTACCAAACTATCGTATTATTCCTTGGTTTTTGCGTATATTAAAAGGTCATCCAAATACACAAAAAGCCCGGCATCGATAAAATCTATAAAAATATAGTTCATTATGCTTTAAAAGGTGGCGGGGGCGTTAATAAAGCCTATAGGCATAACCGTAAATTCGAAAACGCCGTATTTGCAACGGAAAGCCGTAAACCATTCATACCTTTTCTTTATCCGAATTAAATTAAACCCGGTTTTAAAATCGATTTTCGTTTTCCATTTGGCATTCCGAAATCGATCCTAAAGCTCCGTAATAAATAGGATAAAGCACCGAATCGGAATCGTTTTAGCGTTTCCGTCCTTGTAATCGACTACTACCCTTAAAAAATCGAGGGGGTTTTTCTTTTTTACGAACATAAAGGGCGAACTATTAGCAATTTTACATAGCCTGGCCCGACCGATTCGTATTTGCTTTTCCAGCCACGGCTTTAAAATATCCAATTCCCTTTAACTTATTAGATACAAAAGGTTATAAATTAATTAAGCTCCTTTTTTAAAGTAAATTTCGTAGTCCCAAAGCTAATGATCAGGAAAACGGGTAGCAGCCGCTTCCGTTATAATAGGGAAAAATTCCCTAAACTTTTATAACACCGATTTGAAGCCGTCTAAATCCGCTTTAGTTACTTCTTTAAGGGAAGGAATACCGTGCCCGTATTTAATAACGGCAATAATCGCGGGCTCGATTGTTTTTATATTTTCCCAAAAGCGTAAGCCTTTAAGCGGCCGTAAATCCTATAGCTTTCGGGCCCGGGGCTTATTGCACTTCCGGCATTTGTTTAAATCCATCCGGATATCCCAAAGGTCGCGATTTAATAACCCCAGCGGTAGGTGTTGCCTTTGCCATGCAAAAGGCAGGATAATATTGCAATCTGGATCCGTAAAACTAACTTTAAACGTTTCCGTAAAATAGTGCGTTTTGTACTAGAAGGTAACGTCGATAACTAGTTGCTTTCTAGCCTTTAGTTTAATTTTCCCTGAAAAGGAGGTTATTACGCAAAAGATAGCTTTATTAACCAAATAACCCGGGAATTGCTTCGCTATTTTATTTAACATAACCTTCGTATCGCTGCCTCCGTTTAAAAGAACCCGGATAGGTATTTCCTTCGATCCTTTCGCCCGTATGTATATGCG
The DNA here is from genome assembly GCA_000733355.1 of Falciphora oryzae. Lineage (NCBI taxonomy): Eukaryota > Fungi > Ascomycota > Sordariomycetes > Magnaporthales > Magnaporthaceae > Falciphora > Falciphora oryzae. The sequence continues at coordinate 6,653 of JNVV01000085.1, forward strand.
AAGGATTAGCTTTGCGAATTCCCTATCCGTTAAAGGCCTTCGTACAGCAGCAACGGTCGATAGTTGTCAATAGTTATCGTCCAATTCCGAATTTGATAGTTTAAAAATTCGGGGTTCGCTCGGGGCTTTTAAGGTAAAGCTAGCGATTTTAGCCTTTTTAGCCTATAGCTATTCCTTTTATTCGTTTGTTATAAAGCGTTTAAAAATAGATTTGGCACCGGCCGTTTTTGCTAGTGTAAAAGGGAGTTCCTTACCGTTAGTGTCCTTTTTAGCGTAGCATTTTAACGTATAGTGCCCTTTTTTTCCGCAGCGCCAGCAATTAGCTTTAGCCAATTTTCGTACGTCGATATCGCGTTATTCGATTCCTTCGAATGCTAATTTAATAGTAATCCAAATGTTATTCTTTTTATCGGCGGCCTTTTTATCGTTAGCCTTCTTTCCGAAACGGGAGCTTAAAGATAGATTTAGGTTCCTATCTTTAAAGCTTTTGCCGCGGCGACGGCCTACGTTCGAACGCTCCGGGGTCGAAACGGGCTCGTTTTTTCCCTTATCCTTCGGGGTTAGCCCCGGGTTTTAAAACATAACTTCGTAAATTTTACCAGCCTTTTAAATTACAGCAAGGAATTTTTCGTCTGTATTAAAAACTCCTCCGCAACGGGAATATACCAATTTGGTAATTTCCTTTAAAAAGGTGCGGGAAATATATTTCCTAAATATAACGGCAGACCATTAAACCGCTTCGTTAAGGTTAAAAAGCTTAATAAAATACTAAACGGTATTTCCCTTATACTTAAGCTTCCGCATTTTTTTAACGTTACGGTAATATTCGGTAGCGTCCCGAAAGCGTTCCTATAAAGCCGCCGAATAGGCCCGCCAATTATCTTCAAATTGCGCGCTTCGAAGGGACCGAAGGCGTTAATAATGCTAAATTTATGCGTTTTTTGTAAATAAGGACCCGACCTAATTGATTTTAACTATATCGTTAGGAAAGCTTTTAACGTAAATCTCCATATAGGAGGTAACGCGAAACCACCATAGCTTAAATTTAGCCAGGTCCTTGCCGTCGTAACTAAGTGGCTTATTAAACTGGACTAGGTTAATAACGGCCGTAAAAACCAGACTATACGGGTAAACATTCTCCTATTGGATGGCTTTAATAAAATCCTGCAAATCGGGGTCTTTAAAAGCCTGTTCGTTATTTTCGGGGGCATCGTTTTTTAAAAAGGAGTCCAAAAGTTCTAAAAGTTCTAAAAAAAATAGCAATATATTTAGGAAGTTCGTTAGGTAGCCCCTAGGGAGGCCCCTAAGCGAGTCCTTTAAAGCTTTTGGAATGCCTAAAACCTGCTGTAACGGCCTTGTACTATTGTTAGGTAGCGAAAGCAATAGCTCGAACTTGTTGCCGTCGGAAATTATTAAACGATAGGAAATCCTAAAAGCCCTAACGTAATAATGCCGACGTTTTAAACGTCGATTAAAGCAAAGGTTTCTCCGTAAAAAGGACGGGTTTTTCCCTTTTTAAAGTGCTTTAACGGGAGCCCGGTGGAAGGGACGACCTTTAAAAGGCTGAAAATACCGTAGCTAATTTAAGCCGCCTTCTTTATGCCGCAAATCGCCGACTTTCCCGTACGGCGTTTTTAATAAGCTGGTAAATTTGGGCCAATATGCGTCGCTCGGCTTCGGTAAAGGCTTCGAGCGAAACATGCTTTTTGGTTAAGAGATTTTAGATTTAAGCATCTTTATTAACGGCCTAGTTGGAAACTCCCTTTTCGAAAGTGGAAAATCGTGCCTGTAGGTTTTGCAAATGGTTTTGTTAAGCCCAAATAACGTCCCGGAGCTAAATTAAAGCCTCCGAACGGGTTTATTGCTTTTTGGCCAAAGTGGCGACCGTAGCCCAAACTTATTATATAAATACCTGGCTTTTTCCGATAATCCGTTGCCGGAATGCCTTTTGTTAGTCGGCGGAAGCGATTAAGCTTTCCTTATATAAAGAAACGACGGTATTATATGCGTGGGTGATGTGGTCGTAATAGGTCCTAATTTCGCGGATTTGTTCCCGATCGGCGAGGATTTCCTAGCTCATATTTCGGGATAAGGCCGAAATTGCTTCGTACGTACTAATAAATTCCCGCTGGATTTTAGTTATCCAGCCGGGGGATTTTAAAAGCGTCCTACGGATATAAAGGCTTGTTGTTCGAAAGCTATGCTAAAAGGGGGTGCCGAATACAGGATAAATGCCCCTTAATCGTTAAGCATAAGTGTATTTTAACGTTCTCTCGGTGCAAACCGGAAGGGGCCTTCGGGGGCTTTTCCGGCCGCTTTTTTTAAATTAGGCCAGCATGGTATCGGCAAGCATACCGGAATCGCTAGGCAAAAAAAGGGGATTCCACAACCGGCATGCTAAAGTCGCTTAGTAGGGAAGGAAATATTGTTGCAAACGAAATAAAAAGGTCCGGTTCCCTGTATTCCTAGGCAGCGTAAAATCCCAAAGGTACAAGGGAAATTTCCAGCTTTTTTTGAAATCCCGTGGTTTCTCTAAGGCGACTGAGAGGGTAAAACGACCCTCCTGTATATTCTTTTCGCTTTCACCCGTTCGAAAACACCGGTGACAGTCAAAATGTTTGTGGTATGGCCTCAAGGTTTTATTCGCTAAAGAAGGCAACAGTTGGAGCTTAGGGGTGCCGATTAACAGGGCATTTCCAAAGCTTAGAAGGAAAGATAGTGAGGCTTCCGTCAAGGGGCAGAGCGTAAAAAAATTATTTGTAACAAGGGGTCAAAGACGGCTTGGAAAAGGATCTCTATATTGCAGATAATCTTTCTATGGGCTCAAAAGATGCTTAAAGAAAAAGGAATCTCTTATGGAAGACATAGGAGATGGCAGGGTTTATATAAACCACCCTGTGATCCGTGCGAAGTATTGAGTACATAATTCACACTGCCTTTCCGGCTTTCGACCTTTGGGCCTCGGGGCCGTTGGGCACCTATACCGGTTCCCGGACCTTTTGTGGGGCCGATTAGGTGAGTCCACAGGTTCTTCCGTGTGACAACGAATACGCAATCCAGCAAACCAACTCTACCGGCATTAGATAACCCAAATGCACGAAAAAGCTAAATAACACTTTAAAAAAGCCCGGGAACGAATAAAGCATTGGGCCGATAAAAGGAGAAGCCCTTCGCCGGTCTTTACCGAAAAATAATTCGTTATATTAAACGCCCGGCATATAAAGACCCGTCGCTTTGCTAAAAAATTCGATGCTAAAATGTTCGGGCCTTTCCGGATCCTTAGGGTTATTTCTCCTACGGCGGTACGATTAGCCCTATTTAAAACCTGGAAAATTTATAACGCTTTCCACGTATCCTTTATCGAACCCTACCGCTCTAGCATTCAGGTACGACCTAACCCTAACTAGGTATTGCAGGAGGCCCCCTCGGTTATAGGAGATTTCGTTATAAAAAAGGTTATGGATTTTATGGATACAGGCGGGAAGGTTCGTTACTTTGTCCGATGGGAAGATTACTTACGAAAAAAGGACTGGACGTGGGAACTTTGAAAGCATTTCGATACCGACGGATTTAAGCAACACGTTGTTGCCTTTTATCGGCTCAACCCCGATAAGCTTAGGGACCCCCGCGTGCTATAAGATATAGGTACGGCCGCATTCCTTAAACGGGCTTTAAAAGGTTTCGAAACGCGCCTTAGGAAGAGGAGGATAGTATTATACAGAAGAACTTGTGGACTCACCTAATCGGCCCCACAAAAGGTCTGGGAACCGGTATAAGTGCCTAACGGCCCCGAGGCCCAAATGTAACAGGTCTCAGCCCTACTATAGCAAGCTACAGCAGTGTCAAGCCTGGAAAGGGGGGGTTCTTTTAGGGAGATTTTAAAGGTCCAGCAGCTCAACAGTCGTATTCGTGCAAGGCTAAACCAGCCTATGGTAAAGATAAAACAGAAACGATAGCTTGCCCTTCAAACTCCCTTTATAAAGGGGTCCTTCGGGCCCTTCTTATGCCTGGCCGTCCGGCCGTTTTTCGGTTGCCGTCGGCACGCTTCCTCCTCCGCGGCGTCCATACGGGGCTGGTTATGTTTTGTCCCCTTATTAGGGTTCGGAGTTTGGGTGCGCTTTGACCGGGCTGAGCGTCCGTATCTGCGGAGGCTAACCGGCGGGCGTGTCATAAAGCTAAACTCTTTTAATCCGCACGTCCTTTAGGGTTTGCGCCCCTTTGGCTACCACCCGGGGTCCTCCTTTAAGGCCACCGGTGGCGGTCCTTATGGCTGCTGATTATGGCTTTATGCGGGGTGTTACAATTATCCCCCTTTTAAGGAGGCTGTCCTCGGCCTCCAACCTTTTCCTTTTTTCCTGGTACAACGACAAGTTTTCGTAGATTCGCAAAGGCGCTGACCGTTTTTTTTCCTCGCTTGGGGTGGACGCTGGCCTCCAGTAAAACCTTTGGAAAAGGATGACCAATTTAGCGATTTTAGGTGTCCTTTTTTTTATTGCTTAACTCCACGTCCTGGAATTCGCGGATTTTTTGGTTCTTTTTATTCCGGGCCTTTTGGAAAGCTCGTACTTTCGTGGGTGCGCCGCGAAAGTGCTTTTCGGGCTCCTAAGTGTTGTATTTTGCCGGCCAGTCCTTCCATTTGACCAGGTAGTACTTTTTGCTTCGGATGCGTTTTTTATTTCGTACTTTTTCGACTTCCCATTCCTTTTGGTCGTCCTCGTACTTTAGTATAAGCAGCGGCACTTCGTTTTTTTGTTTTTTAATAATATACCGTTCGAGGTATTGCACGGGAATAACGTTGTAAAAACGGCGGTAATGCTTAAGGAATGCCAAACGGTAAGCTTGCTGGCTTATGCGTTTAGTAATCCGGAAGGGACCGATCCATTTAGGTGCTAACTTTTTGTTTTTTAAACGCAGGTTTTTCGTGGACATTTTAACCAAATTTCTAATTGCGAATTGCATAAGGATGTGGTTTTTATTATAGTATTTAGTTAACCGTTCCTGTGTTTGCAGTAACGTTTTTTTAAGCTTTTTGCGCAATGCATAAAGTCGTTCGATGCGGTTTTTTGCTGCGGGTACCCTCCCTTTAGGGATATTGTCCGCAATATCAATCCGTATTTCGCAGTCCGATCCGTATAGGAAATAGAACGGTAAGTGCTTTGTAGTAAAGTTCCTGCTATTGTTATAAGCGTAAGCTGCTAACGGTAGCAGTAATGCTTAGGAGTTTTCCGAACCGGCGCAGTAATTGCGTAGGTAGTCTTCGATAACGCGGTTAAGGACTTCCGTTTGCCCGTTCGTTTAAGGATGGTAGGCGGTCGATATGCGTTTTTTAATAATTTGGTATTTGCATACCTTTTCCCAAAAGTTACTGGTAATGCGGCTATCGCGATTACTAACGATGCTTTTAGGGGTACCAAATACGCATTCGATCTGCTCGAAAAATAATTTTACGAACTGTCCTGCGCTTATGTTAGTTTGTATAGGGATAAGGACTACGTATTTAGTTAATCGGCACACGACGACGAAAATCGCGTTAAAAACCTAACCACCCGCCGTCCTGCTTTTAGGTAAGCCGGTTACCCAATTTAAAAAGATTTTTTTTATAAATTGCCCTTTTTTAGCAGTGGTAGGGGTTTAAGTTTACCGTAGGGCTTGTAACGATAAATCGCCTTTTTTTGGCATTAAGGGCACGATACTACATATGCCGTAATATCCCTTTTAACTCCATCCTACTAAAAAAAGCGCTGGATAAAATTTAAAGTTTTGGCTACGCCCTAGTGACCGGCTCCCGGGAAATCGTGAAATTGTTTTAGGATTTCGGTTTTTAAAGCTTCGTTTGCAGGGATATAAACCTGATTTCCCCGGAAAATTAACTCGTTACCGTTAGCTAGGTGGAAGTACGATGCTCCTCGCTGCCGAGTCGTTATCGCAATATTTCGGTGCGGTGCGGTATATTTTACGTTAGGTACTATTAAGCGGGGCTTTTTAATTACTGTTAGCCTTTTAAGCAAATTTATGCTTGCCGGATCCCGCTTTTGTACGTCCCTAATCCATTTCCTTAGCGGCGTTGGGATCCCCTCCGAAAAGTATGGGGTTTCGCTGCTTTTAAGCCAATTTAAAGCAATGCGTGCTTTTTAACGAGTGATAGATTGCACCTGTAAGGTATGGATAACCTTAAGGGCGTTTGGATCGTCGGCTAACGTAAATTGTGCTAAACGTACGCTATTCCGTTCGTTTCGCCGGTTAAAAATAAAATTTTTAGGGGATCGCTCGTTAAGTGCGCTTTTTGCGCTTACTGGTTAGGGAGGCGACGCTTTTTCGGCAATGTCCTTTGCGTGCTGCTTATAAACAAATACGTTTTGTTCCCGACCCATTTTATTAGATAGCGTCGGTAAAAGTTTTTTAATAAAAGTTTCCTGTTTTTCCTCGCGACCTTTTATATAATCCGGTCGGCGAAATGGAGCGTCGGCTGGGTTTAAGGACCTTAGCCGGTATTTAATTTCGAAATCGTAAGGCGCTAATTGCAATAGCTAGCGTGCCTATCGTCCGTTTAAGCGCTTTTGTTTTATAAAAGCCTTAAGGTTTTTATAATCCGAAAACACTTCCGTAGCTTGCGCCCCTTTAAAGTAATGCCGCTAATAGCGAAAATTTCCCACTATTGCGAAAAGTTCCTTATCGTACACAGGATACCGGGTTTCGGCACCTTTAAACTTTTAAAACTAGTAGGTTATAGGGTGCCACTGGCCGTCGTGCTTTTGCGACAGGATGCCTGCTATGGCAAAATCGAAAGCGTCCGTTTTAATCCGTAACGGTAAAGTCGGGTCGTAATGCCGTAGCATTGGTGCGGTTATGAAAGCGTTAATTAAGTTTTCGAACGCCTACTGTTGGGGCTCCTGCTAGTAATGGCCTATTTGGCCTAGTTTGCGTCCGTTTTTTATTTTTTGCAATAAGTTGTATAAAGGCTTCGCTATGCGGGAAAAGCCGTAAATAAACCGTTAATAAAAGTTGCAAAATCCCATAAAAACCTGGATATTTTTGTACGTGCGAGGTAGGTGGTCAATCCATTCGCGGACGATTTAAATACGCGCAGGATCCATTTTAAGCCTTTTGGTATTAACGATAAAGCTTAGGAACTTAAGTTTTTGCTGGAAAAAGGTGCACTTTTTAGGATTGGCATAAAGCTTAAAGCTGCGAAATCGATCCAAAACCAGCTTTAAATGGTGCTGGTGCTCCTTTTTGCTACTAGAGTAAATAAAGATATCGTTTAAATAAACGATAACGAAATCGTCCATTAGGCCCCGTAAAGCCCTATTAATGTAGGTTTGGAACGATACCGGGGCATTGGTAAATTCAAACGGTAGTACGAGGTACTTATAATGCCCGTATTTGGTACGGAACGCGGTTTTCCATTCGTCCCCCTTTTTAATGCGAAATCGGTAATACGCATTAACGAGGTCGATTTTGGAAAAGCATTTGGTACCGTTTAAACGGTCGAGCATTTTTCTAATAAGCGGAAACGGTGCTTTATTTTTGATAGTAATATCGTTAAATCCTCGGTAATTAACGTACAAGTGTAACGTGCCGTTTTTTTTAGGGACAAAAATAATAGGGGCTCCTGCTAGTAATTGTAATTTATGGATAATACCTTATACGAAGGCATCGGCGAGGTATTTTTGGAGTGCTTTTGATTTAGCTGGAAATAAATAGTAAATTTGCTTTTATGGAGGTTTTTTGCCCGGGATTAAATTAATAGTATGGTCGCCGTAGCTATATTTAGGAAGCTTTTTTCCTTTGCGAACGTCGAATACGTCGAAATAACTTATTCGTAAGCTCGCAAGGACGGTTTTTAAATCCGGTAGCTCGTTCGGAGGGTTTTCGAACGGGTCGTCCTTTTCGGTGCTGCCGACAAAAGGGTTAAAGCGGATGGAATAAACAAACACACGATTTTGTGCGTAAAGGCTTTTTCGGAAATGGTGTGCGGATAGTTAATAAACGCGAAGGCGTTAGTTAAAACGCCAGGTGCTTTTAGCAAAGTAAAAGTTTATAGCCAGTTTTTGCATTAATAGCATGCTTATAAGGATAGGAGCGTTTGCCAGGTTCCGTTCGATAGCGAGGAACGGCCGGATAATTTCCACCGGAATGCCGTATTGGTCGCGAAGGTTTAGCCGTAAGTAATAAATACCGTAGGTTATAACGCTTTAATCGCTTGCGGCGGCTAAAGTAAAGGATTAATGGTCGTATTTGGGACGGTTACGGGGCTTAAATCCTAAGGATTTACAAAAGGTAATAAAAACTGTATTAATTTCGGCGAACGTATTTAGGCCGATTTCGACTTTAACTTTTGGACTGCCGTTTGGAGCGCTAACGGTCCTTTTAGTAACGAGCGCAAGTGTTGTACGTATTTGGTCGTTACGGAACGCCGGTGCGGGGATAACCGGGTTCCCTTTTAGTTTTTTTTAGCGCTTATCGCTTTGCTTTTTTCCGTCCTCCTTTTTCCTGCGCTTTAAAAAGTTGATTTTAACCTTTCCCTTTTAAAAGGATTCGCCCTTTTTAGCAAAAGGTTTGGTAGCGGAAAAGGGGTTTTTGCAATTTTTCGCCATATAGTTGGGCTTGCCGCATTTAAAGCATACGCTTTCATTTATACGTCGTTGGCGTTCGGCGGTTAAAAGCGTCGAGCGTCCGTTGCTTTTGCCGGTGCGTTTGTTACGCCTTTCCTACTTGCTTCGGGATTTGTGTTTCCCGTTTTTGCCCGATTCCTTTTGGTCCTTTTTGTGGGAGGATTTATAGGAATCTTTTTTTTCGTCGTACGGGGCGCGAGCACCCGTACCTAAGGTATCCCAAAGGATTTAAGCGGTGGCGACGAGGTTTTCCAAAGTTTTTGCTTTATAATGCATACCGCGGGTGATTTGGATTTTTAAGGCAAGGACTAAACGGATTACGTAGCCGTTAATATTTGCTAATTGTTCTGCTTCGCCGCATATGCGCCGGTATCGTATTGCGAAAACACCGGTGTTTTCGTTATTTTTTTGTATAAATTGCTAAAAGTCGTTAGTAGCTTTTAAAAGTGAAAAATCTTTTCGCAATATGGTATTACGGAGTTATCGTATGAATTTGCGCTAATACAGGCCTAATATAAAGTTGGTTTTACGCGAGCCGTTATAAGCGGAATTAAAATCGCTATCGAAAGTTCCGATAGCGGTTGCGATGCGTGATTTTGCCGTAGTAAAGCCGTTAAAGTTAGCTTCGAACATAAGGTCGAGTTTGCTTTCTTAATAATCGAAGTCCTATATTAAGCTTGGAAGTTTCAATTCGGGCATTTTCCATAAGATTTTGTAACTGCCTTTATTTTTGTCGTACGAAGGAAAAATGTCGTTTTTTTCGTTATCGTCCCTAACTAAAGTGTGGTGCCACGGTGCCCGGAGTGTTAACTAGTTGCCGGGTTTTCCTAACGGGCGGTTAACCTCTTAGCCGTACTGCTACGGGGTCGAGTGTCGAAAATGAGCCGGGGCTAAAGGCTCGGGGTTAGGGTGATCCAGATCGTCCGAATCGTTTGGGAAACTAAAGGCTTCGCGAACTGCTTTTCGTTCCATTAGGGCTTTTTAAAATTGTAACAGGATTTTGGTAGGGATGCAATTTCGCGTTACGTAATAGGCGAACTATAAGCGGGTGTAAGATGCAACGTTGTAAAGGCTAAAATCTGGATATCCTCGGGGGTTATTAGGAGTAGGTTGCTTTCGTCCAAAGGGAAAAGTGGATATCCCCGTTCCTGGATCCTCGTCCTGGCCTAGGTCGTTAAGGTCGACGAAATCGCTAGGGTCTGATATGGTAGCTAATAAGTGCTAAAGGTTTAAGCAAATGAAGCTATCGAATTGTAACAGGTCTCAGCCCTACTATAGCAAACTATAGCAATGTCAAGCCTAAAAAAGGGGGGTTCTCTTAGGGAAATTTTAAAGGTCCAGCAGCTCAACAATCGTATTCGTGCAGGGCTAAACCAGCCTATGGTAAAAATAAAACAAAAACGATAGCTTGCCCTTCAAATTCCCTTTACAAGGGGGTCCTTCGGGCCCTTTTTATGCCTGGCCGTCCGGCCGTCCTTCGGTTGCCGTCGGCACGCTTCCTCCTCCGCGGCGTCCGTACGGGGCTGGTTATGCTTTGTCCCTTTATTAGGGTTCGGAGCTTGGGTGCGCCTTGACCGGGCTGAGCGTCCGTATCTGCAGAGGCTAACCGGCGGGCGTGTTATAAAGCTAAACTCTTTTGATCCGCACGTCCTTCAGGGCTTGCGCCCCTCTGGCTACCACCCGGGGTCCTCCCTTGAGGCCACCGGTGGCGGTCCCTATGGCTGCTGATCATGGCTCTGTGCGGGGTGTTACACTAAAGGCCGAAGGCCGGAAGGGTAGTGTGAATTATGTATTTAATACTTCGCACGGATTACAGGGTGGTTTATATAAACCCTGCTATTTCCTATGTCCTCCATGAAAGATTCCTTCTTCCTCAAGCATCTTTTAAGCCCATAGAAAGATTATCTGCAATATAGAGATCCTTTTCCAAGCCGTCTTTAACCCCTTGTTACAGCGACGATCGGTTCCATGCCTTACAGGAAAACGCTTTGCTTCATGCGCGCCTACAATCTGGCAGGGACGAAAACGTCAGCCTTCCTCCCAACTAGCAGCTTGCAAAAGAGCTCTCTCCTTACACGCCGTAGCGGCTTACGGCACGAAACGAGGGCACGGTCTGGAAGGTAATGCGCTTTTTCTGGCGGGATAAGTACGGCCCAGATCACGCCTTGGGAGTCCCTCTGCCAGGCAGATACAATCCGGAAAACTACGAGGTATCATCTCCGGAGGCTACTGATACTGAAGAAAGCGTCACTTCTGCCTTAGATGCACCTAACCGCGACGATTAGGACGAAAAGGCTGATTTTAACGACTTTATTGATCCCGGCCTGGCTTGAATAGCTTCATTTTTAACTAATTTACTGTATCTGTTGCCTTGATTTGATTGCATAACCAGGGGTTGGGTCCCGCATGGCCCGTGCCGGCATGCAATTGAGCGTGCGATTCGTTTATTTGAAAGTACATTGATTTCCCGCTAATTTGGGTGGGCAGAAATGTCATTAAAAAAACGACGAATCGCAGGTAAAACGACGAATCGCTTGTCACACGGAAGAACCTGTGGACTCACCTAATCGGCCCCACAGAAGGTCCGGGAACCGGTATAGGTGCCCAACGGCCCCGAGGCCCAAAGGCCGAAGGCCGGAGGGGCAGTGTGAATCATGTACTCAATACTTCGCACGGATCACAGGGTGGTTTATATAAACCCTGCCATCTCCTATGTCCTCCATGAAAGATTCCTTCTTCCTCAAGCATCTTTTGAGCCCATAGAAAGATTATCTGCAATATAGAGATTCTTTCTCCAAGCCGTCTTTGACCCCTTGTTACATCGCTGCACCGCACTGAATCCCCAGAGGGCCGATTCAGTGCGCGGCGTTTTTAGCCCGCACAAGTAAAGGCCATGGAATGGGTCGCTGATCGATTAACGCAAACCTACCCTGAGTCCCCAGTAAACGCACTGGGACGGCTTTGTGGACCCACTGCTATTTTTGCCGCCCCGCGCGGTTTATGCTATGAATCCTACATGTACCTATTTGGGCACCTCGTCGAGGGTTTCCTAGGGTAGCACTTAGGGGCAGCGCTACCGCAAAGGGCTGGCCCACTGCATGTACCTCAGCAGTGGCCTGAATCGTACTGCCCAAACAGCGTCCTGACTACGCCGCGGCACGCCAGCGCGCCGACCACGGCCTGGAGCGGGTAGGGTAGCGCACCCAGGACGCTGCGACGGATGGCGTGATAGTTGTCGATCCAACGCTCGCGCACCCTCGTAGAAGGACAGCTTGTCCTCGAGCAGCGCGCGTTGGGCGGGGGTGGCCGCCGACCCGTTGATGATGTCGGGCAGGACGCCGTCGCGGACCAGGGCGCGGATGATGAGGTGCTGTCGCTCAGGAGCTCGCCGGGGAGCCGCCGCCGGCGCTGCGGAGGGAGACGTAGGGGGTCTATACGAAGCGGAGGTGCGCCTCGAGCCTGGCGGCGAAGGGGGACCACGGGTAGGCGTTGGTCGCGTGGAAGCCGCGGCAGAGGGTGATGGAGGGCGCCATATCGCTGCCAACGACGGCTACGAGTGCGGAAGAAGCGCACAGGATGGGCATGGCGGCTGGCACGGGGGAAGCCAACGAGCGTCGGCGTTGGATGGACGGTCTGCGTAGCAGTCCGGGGTTAGGAGGTCGGCGCAGAGCTTTAGCAGCGAACACGCAAGCTTGAGCCCGCTCGCGCCACCACGGAAGCCGTGCCGAGGAGGAACAGGCACCACATTGGTTGGCGCATCTGTAAAGGGCTTGCTCGCCAATGCCGCCTGCCAACTGGTAAACAAAGACACGATCCAGGGGTAGGGTAGAGAGCAATGGTAGTACCCGTAGATGGGCGCGGTTAGCATGAATCGGACACGGGAATCAGGACCGCTAAGGAATGCATCGCTGCGCAGGTGGTTCTGGTCTCCGCCAAAGGGCCCTCCTATTCATCCACGATCTGCAGGCAATGGAGAGGGACACATGGACTCTTGCGATGCAACACACAGTCTGGGCGGCCGCGCCCATGGCCCCGCTTGTCGCTTTGTCCACTAGTCGATGCTCAAAAAAAGGCAACAAAACATGCAATCGCTAAACGACCCTAAACGCCGAAAGAATAGTCCAACCACTCAACAGCGGCAAGCTGCGAGAACCGTCCCGTGTCTTCATTGCCCCTCCCATCGACCATGCCCGGAGGCCCTCCCGCTGTGCGGACATGACGCGCCCCCCGGTGAAGCGTCCCGACTTAGTCCCGCGAGACCGGAAGCGTGTAGACCATGCCACCGCGCCTGCCCCTGGGCTCCCGGGCCTCGAGGTGCTCGAGGTCCCGCTTGAGCCCGAGGCGCTTCCGCTCCATATCTGCCTTGTCCTTGGCCGTAATGACCCTGCATCCTGAGGCTGGGCAGGCGGTGCCGACCTTGCGAAAGGGGGGGTCCTTTTTGGCGCGGCGCGCCTCGAGGTGCTCGAGGTCCCGTTTGCCGCCGATGTTTTTGTAGGTCCGCTCGACTTCCTCCTTGGATAGTTCGCCCCCGCGCGAGCCCGGGCCTGAGCTGTTGTTTGTTTCCTCCTTCCTGGATTCTCGGGCCTCGAGGTGCTCGAGATCCCGTTTGAGCCCGAGGCGCTTCCGCTCCATCTCTGCCTTGTCCTTGGCCGTAATGACCCTGCATCCTGAGGCTGGGCAGGCGGTGCTGACCCTGCGAAAGGGGTCACCAATGATGCGACGGGCTTCGAGCTGCGTAGATGCGGTGGGCTCGTCACGGGCCGCAATGACAGGCGCGGCGGCGGCCTGCGTGGCTGCAAGGGCCAGGAGGGCGGCCAAGGCGGAGAAGTGCATAATAAACGGTGTGTAAAAGGAAACCAAACAGAAGGAAAAGAGGACAAAAGGAAAAGACAAAGGAAATGAGATAACAAAACGAAGAGTTGGGGATAGGAAGTGTCCCTGAAGAGCGGATAGTGGTGAGTCGAGTGGACAACCGATGGGGATCTCGGTCCTTTATGTCGATTCCCGCCCCATCCATCTCGTCTGGCTGCTGGAATGTCAAGGCCCTTCCCTCTTTGGGGTTCGACAGCACAGACCACCGCGGCCCGCTTCCACGCACCTTTTACTGGGGTACCCCATCGCTGCTTCTGGTCTTTTGCGGCTCAATTTAGCACTCTTCTGTCTTGGCGCCTTCCGCTCGTCAAAGCACCGTTTTATTTTGAGGAAGCGTGCTCTCCGAGTTTCCCCGCGAGCCCCTTGCCATGGGTGCCTTGTTCGCATCCACCCCGCCTGTCACCCTTCTCGCAGCGTTTTTCCAAAAAGCGCAGCATGCCGGATCGAAAGGTGATCTTTTTTTTATACAGGTGTTCGGACGATAACCTACCCATGCGAAACAAGCGCTGTGGCCCCAACTTCGTGACTGAGGAGAACGTGGAGGCAGGGGGTTGTTCGTCCAGGCGAGCGCCAGCGACGGCGACAGCGACGCCATTTGCTATCAGCCCCTGTCGCTGCAGTCGAGTCCTCGGCAGCCACCGACACCGCCGGACCGGAAGGTGCATGATGTTCGACCCATGGTCCGGCGGACTTTTTCAATTTCCTGCAGGCGGCCGCCGGTGCGGGAGTCGTAACTGAAAGCCCGGCGCGGATGAGGGCGTCTCGTCACTGTCGTTGGCCGACGCATTCATTCAATGACTTGACGTCGGGCCTCCGTGCACTGCTGATGCCTGGGTTCCTGTGGGGCTGCATCCTCATGTGCCGTCTTTACGGCGTGGGCCTCGCCCCGGAGATCGTCGCTCATCGGGAAACAAGTGCCCAAGAAACACACTGCGAGCCTTAGGGCCTGTTCAATACTATTCCGGTTTTTTGGTTTTTCCATATTATTTTTAAAAACCGTCTGGAAACCGGTTTGCGGGTCCGCGCGAACCCTTGTGAAGATCTTTCGGAAGACCCGCCAGAAGCACCTTTTTGCAAGCCAACGAGTCGCGGCCCCCGGGCCACCTCCCGCCTCTGGTGCCACCTCCTTTTGCCACCTCCTTTGCCACCTCCTTTGCCACCTCCTTTGCCACCTCCTTTACCACCTCCTTTACCACCTCCTTTACCACCTCCTTTACCACCCGTTGAATATATAAAGCCGGCCACCTTCCTGCTTTTCGAAAAAAATTTAACCTGAAAAAAATTTCAAGCCCCGAAAAGGGCCGCCCCAAGGAGGGCCGGGCACGTGTAGGAAGCCGGGCACGTGTAGGAGGCCGGGC
>JNVV01000085.1:21809-52243 GCA_000733355.1 Falciphora oryzae
TTTTTATTACAGGGCTCCTGGTTACGCTTATTTCGGGAGTATCCGCGTGTAAAAAACCGACCAGGGGGTTAAAAAACCAAAAAACTAATAGTATTGAACAGGCCCTTACTGGCCTCAGGTTTCGAGCTGGAGGTTGCCCTGGGGAGGAAAGTGATTCACGCAACTGACGTAAAAACTTGTCCACAACCGATTGTGCAAACCAATACAGGCTTCCCACATGTTAATTGTGGCGCTGCGGCGTTTTGGGGATCGGCGGCGCCGGCACTTCAATGGAAATTTGTGCACGTTACGTGTAATAACCAGTGCGGCTTCGGTGGCACCGCCGTTCGGGCAGGCGTTGTCGATGGTTGAGGGAACAACACATGTGTAGGCATCAATGACAAAAGCATGAAATCTGACAGCCACCGCTTCTGCGGCAGGACACCTTAGCCAATCCTTTCCCACGAAAAGTACAGCGCTGTAGATTGGGCAGCATCAATGCGGATGTCACACCTCCAGCTATCATCGGTATTGTACCTTCGACCTATGCGCAGCGCATGTGCGCACAATGGAAAACTTTTAAGAGGAGAAGGGATTCAAGGAGGATTTGGACGTCAAGACTGTGTTAGACTCTATGTGCCTTCCGCTCCCCTACGAGCATCATCTTACCATCACACAAATCCGCCCCGTCAACTCTGTCCCCTGTCGACGATGAAAGTCTTCTACCCCAATTTTACCCTCCCGGACAACGAAGCCGGCATAGTGGCCTCGCCAGATATGCGTGGCACCATAGACATCATCTGGAGCTGCCTTGCCGTCGTGGTTCTCTGCACTTGGATGGTGTTGCACGAAAACGTCCCGGCCGAAGGCAACACCCACGGGGCAAAGCTTCGGGACCGGCTCTTCCTTGGGGTCTACCTTACCGCGCAAAAAGGATGTGCCTTCGCTTTTGCGCTTTTTGCCCCCGAGCTCTTTACAGGGAAAGCCATTATGGGCCTCTACTTCGCACGCCATGTTCGGGATAGTATGAAGAAGGCGATAAATGAGGGCGAAGTAGACTGGACTATCTGCCATTCTTTCTTGGCCAACATGGGCGGTTTCGCCATCGACTTCAGCGAGGGCACGAGGGTACCGCAAGGCAGCTCCGACACATCAGTGGACAAGCAAACACCCACGATGCAAGACAAGGCAGAGAAACCCACTGCAGACAGCTCTCGAGACAAACCTGGAGATAAACGCAGCCCCGCCTCCACAAGTCTACTATCCACCCACATGTCTCCCCGACAACTCGAGGAACAAAAGTCAAAGACAACACCGTCCGCAGAGAAAGCGAATGAGAACGCCAACGACGATGACCTCAAAAAATTACTCCATGACCTTTACCGAAAGCACGATGGCAATAAATGGTTCATCTTTCAAATCCCCAAAGTCGCCCAAGGTCGTTGGAAAGAAGACACCATGAACTTGAGACTCATCCAAGACGTCCTCGAAAAATCAAACCCTGAAAAGCTCGGCTTTCATCCTCCACAGTCTTATGTACAGAACCTCATGGCCCTACGTGGGAACATATGGGTGGTCGATGGCGTTCAGCTGGAGTATGCTCGACGCACGGGCATCATCAGCGCAATTCCACGAGTTACAAAAGACGAAATCATGGACAAGAGCAAGGGGGACTGGGTCAGCAAAGCCCTCGCGATCCTACAGGTCACATGGCTGTGGATCCAGCTCGCCGTCAGAACGACAACCGGGCTCACAGCCACGCAGCTGGAAATCATGACGGCCGCATTCGCGACATGCAGCATCCTCACCTATGCATTCTACTTCAGGAAGCCCAAAAACATCAAGACCCGCGTTCGAATCCAAGCAGCGAGGTACCCCGAGGTGCAAGAAATGGCGGACATGGGGAGGCTAGGGCCAAAGTCTGTCTGGTTCCCAAGGGTTCATCTCCAGATCGGAAACGACAACTATCATCAGAAGGAGGGGCAGGATACCGCAATTTTCCTGATAGTCGTGTCTGCTTTTATTGGGATGGTATTTGGGTCTGTCCATTTCGCTTGCTGGAATTCCCACTTCCCGACGCACGGGGAGCAGGTTGGTTGGAGGATCGCGTGCGGGGTCTTGCTTGTGATTCCGTTGCCCATTTCGAGTCTTATGCTGTTGGATAACCATTTGGAAAGCGTGCGCCGCAAGAAGAGGGTAAAGATGCGGTCGGGCAAGGTGCTGAGAGGGATCGCGCTTTTGTGCGAGGGGATTTACGTCTTAGCCCGGTTATACATAATGGCGGAGGCGGCTCGCACTTTGTATTATCAACCCAAGGAGAGCTTTGTAGCGACATGGGCGTTCATCCCGCATCTATAAAGGGTGCGCTGGCCCGAGGTCTGCCGAAGGAGGTTTAGTTCAGATGGGTTGCTAGGCTAAAGTTGATGTGAACACGTGCGTAAAGCATGTGGATGGGGAAGACAGGAGAAAGAAAAAAAGAAATTCCCGTCGGGTGGAACAACCCGGCCACGGCACAATTATCCTTGCAACCACCACGGTCACGGCATGATCCATGTCAACGGATACGGGGGTCAATATTGGGAACCATGGCTTCATTTAACAGTTGAAACTACTTTATGATTTTAGCCTGCAGCCCAATGCAGTGGGCTGATAGACAGAAAATCGACCACATTCATTCCCGGCTTCCATTCTCAGTCTGGATGAAGCAGTTTCCCCAGCTCGGAGCGTTGATTCCGCTCCCACTTGCGTTTCTCATCTTTTGTTTCTTTCCATGAACGAGTATTCACTTTCTTTTTTGCTAACCAGCTACTTTCCGTTGGAACCCCTCACCTTATTGGATCAGCCCCTTGGTTAGGCCGGTGCACAAGTCATCTCCTGGAAATTTTCGGCGCAACCTGGTGATCACCAACTGAACCACGCTGCGGGAGTTGGTGCTGCGGCATATTAGAAGCAGGTGGCCCTGCAGATCCCCGGTTGATCTCCCCTCCCCCACGGTATTTAACCGGATGATCGCGATCCAGCAGATTGCCTGACCTTGGCGCTCCAATGCCACCCCTGGTTGATATTAGAATCCCGGTATTGCCATATATATCCCCGCGTTGCTCTTGCCATGAGATCGGACCGCAGACATTGTGACTAGAGATAGACAGGAAATATGCAGCAGCGGGAGGTCAAGCTGCTTGGCATATATGAGGGCCTCGGGAACGTATTGCCCTCTTCGATTCATGGGGCTTCCGCCTTGAGTCCCTACGATCCCTGACGGCGCTCGGAAAGCACAAGGCTCTCGACGATGCGCTCAGCAACACTCCTCGCTGCCGTTCTGGTCAGTTCTAGCGCCATATGGGCGCAGATGCTCAACAAGCTGGCCAAGGATGCTGGGCTGCTGTACTTTGGCACGTCCTTCAACCCCGGCGAAGTCAACGATGCCCCCTACTACAAGCTCGCGAGCGATCCCAACATGTTCGGCCAGTGGACGCCCGATAACGCGCAAAAGTGGGACGCCACCGAGCCGAACAGAGGCAGATTCTCGTACGGCCAGGCCGACGCCACCATCGGCAGGGCCACGCAGAACGGGCAGATCATGCGGTGCCACACGCTGGTGTGGCACAGCCAGCTGCCGGGATGGGGTACGCAACTTTACGCTAAATGGGGCCTTCTCGATAGGATCGTGGCTAACACCGACGCCCTTTGTCGACAGTCTCATCTGGATCTTGGAATAAGAACACTTTGACGGATGTGATCAACTCCCACATCAGCAACGTGATGGGCCACTTCAAGGGGAAGTGCTACGCGTGGGATGTAGTAAACGAGGCACTGGAAGACAACGGATCATACCGTAATAGCGTGTTCTACCGTGTCCTCGGCGACAGCTACTTTGCCCTTGCCTTCAAGCAGGCAGCAGCCACCGACCCTGGCGCGAAGCTGTATTACAACGACTGTATGTCTCCACCTTCTTCTTTGCATGTCTGGTTGTGCCCGAAAGCAACGGTGGAAAAAAGCATGCAAAACTCACAGAATCCCACCAGACAACCTCGAGTACTTCCCCGCCAAGGCCGACGGCGCGGTGCGGATCGCCAAGCTGGTGCAGGCCGCAGGCGTGCGCATCGACGGCGTGGGCCTGCAGGCGCACATGACGGTCGGCAAGACTCCCTCGCGGGCCAACCTGACGTGGACGCTCAACAAGTACACGGCGCTGGGGCTCGACGTGGCCTACACGGAGCTCGACATCCGCATCGACCCGCTCCCGTCGGCGGCGAGCAGCCTAGCTGCGCAGGGGCGTGAGTACGAGGCCATCGTGGGCTCGTGCCTCGACGTGCCGCGCTGCGTCGGCGTCACGGTGTGGGGGTTCAGCGACGCGCACAGCTGGGTTCCCGGCACGTTCAGGGGCACGGGCGACGCGAACCTATACGACAAGCAGACCCGGCCCAAGCCGGCGTACTCGAGCGTGTCGGCCGTGCTGGCAAAGGCGAGCGGCAAGCGGCCGGCGTGGGGGAGCAAGCCTGTAACGACGATGGTTAGTGTTCCGAGGGCCGCGGCAGCTGCTGTGACGGCTGCCCCGCTGTGAGATTTGGCGACATGTTGGGAAATGGAATGTCCTCGAAGGGGGAGGATATGTTTCGACGATTGGATGGTCTGGACGTGGATGGAATCGAAAATTAAAATGGAGCGGGAGGTCTTTGTTTCTCTCTCGGTTTCTTCGCGTCTTCGCGCCGACGCTGGCGCGTCGTTCGTGGGCCATGGGAGACGTTGAGTTAAACTTTGTTCTCAAGGCACGGCCAAAAGCTGTGCCGGCACCAGACGGTTTTATCCCACTTCGCCGTGCCGGTGGGATCCAATTTGTCAGCATTACGAGTCAAAGCCATTCCACTTGAAGCAACCGCGCGGCAAGGTTTACGGCGTGCTTCCCCCGAATCTCAGCATCGTCGGAGCGGAGGCGATTGCGCTTGCATTTAATGTTAGTAATTCATCTCCAATGCTCCGGGAACATTGCCGCCGGTTGGTCATCTCGTCGTCCATCTTTGGGGGGTATATTACGTGCCCTGTGAGGCCCACCGCCTCCTCGCTGAATCCCGTCTCCCATCGCTATCTTCACCCCTGCCAGCAGCACCTTTGCCAAGCCCCCGCTATTGTCCCGCAATCTCCAATCATGCCCCGCGGAGCCGTCATCGCCCTCTCCCACGGCGGCGGCCCCATGCCGCTGCTGGACCACCCGGACTCGGCACAGATGGCCAAGTCGATGCGCGAGCGCGTCCCCGAGATCCTGCGCCTCAACGACCCGGACCCGGCGCGCCGCCCGACCGCCATCGTGCTCGTCACCGCCCACTGGGTCGCCCCCTCCGGCAGCTTCCCGTCCATCACCTCGGGCGCCAAGCCGGACCTCATCTTCGACTACTACAACTTCCCGCCCGAGGCCTACGAGTTCAAGTACCCGGCCCCCGGCGCGCCCGACCTCGGCGCGCGCCTAGCCGAGCTCTCCAGGGAGCAAGGGCTCTCCCCCTCGCTGCACCTGGACCGCGGCTACGACCACGGCGTCTTCGTGCCGCTGCTGCTCGCGCGCCCCGCCGCCGACGTGCCCGTGCTGCAGGTGTCCGTCATGAAGGGCGACGACGCGCGCGCGCACTTTGCGCTGGGCCGCGCCCTCGCCGCCCTGCGCGAGGAGCGCAACGTCGCCGTCGTCGGCAGCGGCTTCGCGTCCTTCCACAACCTGCGCGAGATGTTCGCCGGCAAGGCCGGGTCCGACGCCGAGTTCACCAAGCTGCACAAGGCGTGGAACGCCGCCATGACGGATGCTACGCTTACCGAGAGCGTCAAGGAGAGGGAGGACAAGTTTGCCGGCTGGCGCGACTGGCCGCACGCCTACGTCAGCCACCCGCCGAACGGGGCGGAGCACTTCATGCCCCTGGCGGTCTGCGCGGGCGCCGCGGGGGATGGGGCGGGGAAGTCGTATGTTGACGAGTATATGGGGTTGGACATCCACTCGTATTATTGGGATTGAGGACGCGATGTGAACGAGATTATGTACAAAGGAAATATGGCCATGTCGTTACTCATGATGCCCGGACGACGGCGTATGCATAGCGAGAAAAGAAACACGAAATTCGCCCCTTGTTTCTTGCGAGCCTGATCATTGTGGAGGGAAGCAAATAGGAAGCTAAGGAAACACCAACTCGTTGCTTGAGACCGCCGTAGACTGTCTATCCCTTCCTTGCCTAATGCCACAGGTGCGGCCGGGCGCGTTGGAGGACTGCGGTCGGAAGTTGGCTAGGTGTTCAACGACCCCGCGGCCCTCGATGATCGGGACGCCCGGGCTGGGAAAGCGGAGCTCGACAGGAGGGTGCATTCCGTCGCGGGGCCTAGGGGATGCACAGGCTGCTGCTAGTTCGGGCTAATGAAGGCGTGTTAGAGGCTTGCGACTGCGGTGCTTGTTGCTTCCCCCGTTGGAGAAGGGAAGAATCCACGCCGACTCCATCGTCACTCTGCGGGTGACAGAGACCGCGCTGATATAGACGGATCCCAACGAGACGCCAAGATAACATGACATAACGCGGCGAGAGGTTTTGCTTTCACCGCCGCGCTGCTGGAGGCCGCTCACAGGTTAGTATCGAGACCAGATAACAGATGTGAACGTTTGGCTGGAGAACGGTCGTTGGCCGTACGAACCAGGCGCAGTCGCAAGAAGGATCGCGGGTATTATGGTGTGACATCAACACTGGCCGATGAATTTCCGCATGGGAAATGTGCCAAGGGGCGCCAGGCACAACCGGCACCGTTTAAGGCTGACACCAAATAGGCTGCTTATTTCCAGACGGCTTTGTGCCGCTCGATTGGCTCTCTTGGTGCAAATTACCACCGCATTGGATCGGAGCGTGAAGAGTGCGACGGGTGAGCACAAGAACTCCATTCTCTCTCCGAATCACAGCTGGGGAGGAGGGGCACTCGGAAGACGCCGATAAAGCGCAAAATTGTCCAGCCAATAAGACCTGCCTACAGTATTGCTGTATGCCTTGAGGCGACACATTTTCCCCTTAAAGATGGCGATTTGCCTCCAGATCCAAGCCACAGGAGAACATCCGCCACGTAAACCACCTCTCCCTTTAGCCATCTAACCCAGGCACCAACCTAGGCCCAATTGGGGATTGGGCCATCGACATCGGGGTTGAACCCAGGGACCTGGCCGCCGGCCGCCTTGCGCAGGTACTCCTTGAACAGCCCATCGGGCAGCTTGGCGTTGGGCCCGTCGTACGGCTGCATGGCCTTGTCGCGCAGGCCGACGCTGGGCCAGCCGAGCCAGCCGACGAGGCTGCCGAGGAACCACTTGCCCGTGTAGTTCTCGATCTTGTCGTCGGCGGCCGTCGCCCAGCGGAAGCAGTGCGTGCGCCCACCGTCCTTGTGGTACACGACCTTTGCGCGCTGCCCTTCCAGGCGCGGCGAGTTGGTCGCCTTTTTGTACTCGGCATGGCAGGAGGGCGCGACACGTTTCACTTGGTTGTCCCGCACGAAGATCACGATGTTTTCCCAGTCGTGCCGGTGGCCCCCGAGGAAGCTGCCACAGACGATCTGGTCCTTTTCGAAGTAGTACTCGTACCTGGGAGGGACTGTCGGTTTCTCTTGCCTTGCGGATGAGATCTGTGTCCGGCGAGTAGGGTTCTCGACTTACATGATGGCGCACCAGCCGTTGTTGCAGCGGGCCCGACTGTAAACGTTGCTGTTCTGCAGACGGTTGGGCTCGCGGCAGGTGGCCCTGAGGCAGTTGGGCGGGACGCCCTGCCCGGGCCCCAGGCCCGGGTTCCTGTTCCCGTTGGGGTCGATGGCGGACGTGTAGTAGCAGCCGTCCTTGTCAAAGTCCAGGACGGGCTGGAACTTGTGCTCGATGGCGAGGGCGCGGACCGGCAGCGCGCCGCGGATGTCGCGCCGCCTCAGCTCCGTGATCTCCGTCATGTTGGCGGCCTCGTCGTCCTCCTCCACGTAGTCCGCAGGCACCTCGACGGCGACCCACGGGGTAGCGAAGGGAACGTCGGCAGGGATCACGGCGGTGGCCGCCAGTGCCCTGCCCGCCACGCTCCCGAGGAGGAGGGCGGCGGTGGTGGTGAAAGAATGCATTGCCCAAAGCGTGTAGGGGACTTTGCAAGTGACTGAATGGATACCTCGGAAGCAGATGTGCTGGGCTGTTTCTCGCGGTGATTTTAGCGTGAGAGAGAATCATATTCATCTTCCGGCGGGGACTTGGCGGATTTATAGGTCTTTTACTCGGATGCACTCCCACAAATCTTTCTGCTGCCCATGGCTTCCGCGGCCAATACCCGCCCGCGCCGCCACTGAGGCCGCCACTTTCGTATCGTCCGGGTTGGCTGCGGTTGATGCTGTGTACATCGTGCCGCAACGTGCAGTTTCCTTTCCCTGCCGTTGGTTGCCAAGGTCCCCGCTGACTGAGCACTTGTGCGCCAGCTACCACAGCATATGTCTGCTTTTCCCACTGGAGTTCCCATTGGTAGGCTTTCTCCGCGATGGTTGATTAAGGGGTACAGGGCGTTCCAGCTAACGCATGCACAAAGCCGAGATAGGTTTTGCTCAGCTCATGTCGGAAGGCTCCGCTATCAAAGAGGGCGCTATCAAAGAGGGCGGGGTTTTGTGTGGCTTGCCGCCCGGCTTTATGGCATCTATCGGGTAGACAGATGGGCTTATTCTCGCGTTCATTTCAACTCGAAGAGGGGCATGCATGGGCTCGGATGTCCTTCATGTGGCCGCTTCACCGCCAGACGCCTCTTGTGTAGCTGTCACTCGTTTGATGGGCTGGCATACCAGCTGAAGCCTGCATTTGCCAAGACCGGGTTTCCCCGCTGACGCGGGGTCTCGCTTACACTGGGGCAATCCGCCCAGGTCTTTGACGACAGAGAATCACAGCCAATTTTGCCTGGAAAAGGACGCCATGTCATCTCCGGCGTGGAGGCAGAATTCTTCCTCGCCCGCGTTGGTGATACTGACGTGTGCGGGCATGTATGGACTCGCTTGCATCCAGGGAATTTCGACATTGTTCAGTCGACCAGGACCTCCCGATCTACATCCCAGAGCTGTTCGGCCAACTCCTCAGAGCCCTCCAAAACCATGTTGCATGGCAAGTACAGTAGAACCGACTTCCACATCTCCACCCCCGGGAGAAAAGCACCTCTCGAAAAAAAAATCGAAAATATCTATCCTTCTCCAAGATTTCTGCCGCTTGCTTCTTCAAAAACGCCTTCAGTTCTAGGAGGGCGGCTTGGTACTCAGAACCGCTCTCGCTAGCCCCAGAGTCTCTCAGTTCGAGGTTCCTCGAGGTTACTTGCTGGCGCGCGGCCACTCTGGCGAGGTCTTGTACAGCCCACGTCCCCGCTGAGTAGGTAATGTCGGCCTTGAGGACCGCAAAATAGGCGCGTATAAAGACAGGAATGGCAGGTCGAGACGGTCGAGTGAAAGAGACAGGAGGGAAATCAGGGCCTGTCCTAGACTAACGGTTTTTCGGTTTTTTGGTTTTTTGCTCAACTTTTTTCTAAAATATATCAACACCAAAGGCAGGATAGCAAAAACAAATTAATATGGATGCGGTTTTAAATAATACAAATCCTTTTCATATACTTCCTTTTTAATGCAAGGCTTTCAATCTTTAGAAAAAATTTAGCAAAAAACCAAAAAACCAAAAAACCGTTATATAGGACAGGCCCTCAAATGTGCAAATGGAGTCCCTCCTGCCTATCCAGCAGGACTCTGCTCCTGGCAGAGAAGACACATGCTTGTCTGTCCTGACTGCCTTGTTGATGGACCGGGAAGCAAGAATGTACGACCTGACCGAATGACCTGGTACAAGGGGCGTGAATGGGGCACATTTTCCCCATCCGCCGACCGACTCTAGGGCACTGGGTAAATGGCTTCCACTCGAAACCATTCACCCGTCCTAGAATTTTGTAAGTGTGGGGCCTCTTGCTGGGACATTGGGAAGAGCCCTCGCCAAAGCGACTCGTCGGCGCAGTGCTCTGGCCTCCAGGAGCTCAGCTTAACTCTCACCCCCGGGGGCAAACCCTGAGGTCCGCACTCGTCGGGATCCCGATAGCTATTGGTCATTCGGGTACGGCGGGGCGTTCCAAAACGCCGCGAACTTCTGGAATTGCGTCGGGCGTCGAGCCTCTGAGCAGGCTCATCGGTGCCCACCCCCAGCCACGGATAGGTATAGGAGTGCCACCATAGAGCATAACCCTGGGTAATATACCGTAGCCACTACGCTCACCACAAGCTCCCAGACCCGGGCCGTCATTTCTGCCCGACCGGCTTTCCTCTGTATCTCCGGGCCGAGGTCGAAAGACAGCAATGTGGCGATGCATAGTGGCTCGTCCGGGGGTACCCAGATGGAGCGATAATAAAAAAAGGGTTCGAAGGTGGTCCAAGCGGGGGGAGAGCGTACCGGGCGGGGATCATAGACTGTTCTCGGGATACAAAAATCGAAGACTTAGCCCACTGTAATGCAGAGTTAGGGTTACCCGGCCAAGGCTGCGTAGGCCACTGAGGACCAAGGGTCACGCACATACCTTGGATTGAAAGTCGTGGATTATGCCGTAAAGCCTGCAATCCTTCAGGCCTACTCTCGCAACATGTAGGGGTTCGGTCTCTAGGCTGGTAGTCCGATTTGCGAACTGAAAGAAGAGTGATCTTGCCAGTGCTCCCTCTTGGGATTGTCAGCCAGGACTTTAATTGTAAAGTAGTTGTCGCAAAGGAGCGGGTCTCTGCGGGGGATCTACCGGCAAAGCCGTGTTACAGGACCCCGGTGCCCGTTAGAGACCCTCGTCGCCCTCGGCCGGTGCGTGACACGCACCGGCCGAGGCCGACGAGGGCTCGATACCCTTACCGCGCACCCGTGTATATAGAGCCCGAGGGTCTCCCACCCTCAACAGACCTTTCCTACTAGTTCCTTAGAGGTAGTAGCCAATTCAAACGGTTTACTGCATGCACCTTTACTTTGCAACAGTTATGAGCCCGGCGTTTTTGACCCCCTTTTACGCATTTTAGGGGTTGCATTGCAATTACCCCTTCTACCTCCATTTTATTCCTTCATCAAGCATTTAGCAATTCTCTCCAGTGCGCGGCAGGCCCGTGTAGAACACCCATTTCCCGCTCACGGGCCCACCGACCCCTGACGTTGAAGCTATCGCCACCGCCCCGTCCGGATCTCCACCATCAGCACCCGTTTTTCCTTCGCCTACCCCAGGCGCTTCTCAAGCACCCTTTGAGACGTCCCACCTGCTTCAGAAGCACCCACCATGTCTGACAACGATGCGAGTCTGATCCCCACGGGGATCCTGCAGGACAAGCATCAGTGGCACGCATGGATCACGGTCTTCCGGCAAAACGCACAGATGCTCGCAGTCTGGCACAAGGTCGACCCTGACCTGCAACCAGATATCGAGCATTCACACGGCGTTCCGCCTACTCTCGAGCAACTGAGGCAACAAGACAAGGACACGGTGCTCCAGGAGCTAGGGATACGAAAGCTCTTTTGGAAGATGCTCAACCAAGAAGAGAAGGACAGGCGCGTTAAGGAATGGCAAGCGGAAGGCAGCAAGGCACGAGACAACCCCAATCCCGACGAGCCGGTGTTCGCTACGGAAACCGAGCTTGCGGAACGCCTTGCAAGTAAGCACGAAGCATGGACGAAGCGCAACGAGTCTGCGGTCCCCGACAAGCAGCTGATGGCACTCAACAAATGGGTATCGACCTCCGTCGAGCGCTCCGTACTCACTGAGGCCATGCAAAAGGCGAACCTCAAGGGGTGGCACACCCTCCGAGGGATCGTCAAATGCCTGCAGCTGATTCTCGCCCCCAACGCGACACTCTCGAGCGACTGGGCGATCGCGCAATACACCAATACCCTTAAAGAAGCCAAAAGCACTACCGACGCCGACAAATGGTTCAGCAAGTACCGCCTGGCCTTAGGGCAGGCACAGATCCATCAGATCCCTCACATCGTCGGCAACAACGGTGCCCTTGACTTCCTCGAGGCGGTTGAGCGCTTCCAGGCCTCCTGGGCCAAGCGCCAAGCTGAAGATATCGCAGTCGGCTCAAGCAGCGCCACACTCGAGAACCTCGTCGATCAGTTCGGCTCTCTCCAATACAGGGATGCGATCAAGAGGCCAGGGGGCAAGAAGAACCCGGTTCATGCCACTTTGGGCGGAAGCGCTACAAGCACTAACGAGCACCCGGGACAGCGGAACGGGAGCTCGCAGCGCACCGAAAAGCCTCAAGGAGACAAAAAGACATACAACTGCCCCGCGAACCACAAGAATCACCCTTGGGAGCCCGAGAAGTGCTGGACCTTACAGCACGCCCTGACAGGGTCCGCGCCGCGCACCAAGCCCCCTACCGAGCAGGAGATCAAGGCGATCAAAGAGGCGCTTGAGAAGCCCCAGTGGAAGGGCCTCAAGAAAACTCTTCTCCAGATCCCTCGATTTGCCAACTCCCCATGGGGAAAGCAGCAGCAGAGCGCAGGAAGCACCCCAAATCAGCCTGTGCCGAGCCATATCAACGCGGCTATTTTCGAGGGTACGAGCGCGCTTTCGGTGTACGCAACGATCAGCCCTACGCACAACGTCCACTGGAACAGCACGCTTCTGGACAACTGCGGTGCGGTGCACCTGGTCAACTCGCTTGACAAGCTAGACCCAGGGTCTTTCGTACCGAGCAACGGCCTAGAGACCGTCGAGTGCGGCACCCAAAGTCTCCCGATTTTAGGCAGAGGATCACGCACTTTCAAAGGGTCCATGTATGGCGACAAGGACCTGAGGCTCAGCAACGTCGTTTTCGTTGACGGTTTCCATGTCAATATCATCTCTGAAGCAAGGCTTTTAGCGGCAGGGATATAGTTTTGCGGCCTCGACTGTACCTTACGATCCGGAACCATGGAGACGAACCTCATCGCCAAACAACTAAAGCGCCGAAACAATATCGTCTTTTTCAAATACAAGCCTCCTTCCTTTTATTCCCATGCTTCATACGCACCCGAACAAGCTGCCCCAAAGCTCGTAATGTCCGTCCTCGACAGCTACTCCAGAAGGAAGCGCGATACTCCCAACTGGCGCCCTTCAGTCGACTACACCAAGCCGAGGGAAGATAACACGCACCTCTGGCACTTAAGGAGTGGGCACCTAGGGCAGCAAGCACTCGAGGCACTTACCTGGAGCGCGAGGAACGTGCGAATCAAGGGGATACGGCAGATCGAGTGCGAGGACTGCGCGACAACCCATGCGAAGGCTGTGATCTCCAAACGCAAGATGGACCCGGCGCCCAGGCCCTTCTGGAAGGTCTGGCTAGATCTGTTCCACTTCCCATCAAGCGGCGACAGCCAGAAGGTCCTTCTACTGCTAGAGGACGACTTCAGCGGGAAGCTCTGGGGATACACGATGTCAGGGAAGAGTGCAGACGAGCTTACGCCCCTACTGATCAACTGGGAAGCCTGGGTAACCCGTCAGTACGGCCTCCGAGTAGCTATTTTTAAGCACGATAACGAGCCAACCCTAATCGCCAACAAAGGGAAGACTTGGTACCAGAGGTGGTGCGAGTCCATGGGTATCGAGCTAGAGAACCCTCCGCCGGATACTCACGAACCTAATGGCAAAATAAAGCGAGCAGGGCAAAACGTCGTCACACGCTCGATACGCATGCGACAAGGTGCCAACCTCCCGGAGGATCTTTGGCCAGAGGCCGTTCACGCGGCTATCTGGCTCAAGAACATGAGCCCCTCGTCCTCTAAAGGCATGCGCTCTCCCAACGAGGTCATGCTCGCTTGGTTCAGAGGCTATTTCCGTCACTACACCCCAGAGCTCGTTAAGGGGCTGGAAGCGGACTTACGCCCTGACTGGGACGGCATTTACGCCTACGGGTGCCGAGCATACGTTCTCAATCCTCAACGAGCGAAAAACAACATACGCACAGAGTTTAAGGTGCAGCCGCGCGGGCACGTCGGATACCTAGTTGGCTACAAGGCCTCCCATATTTACAGGATCTGGGTACCGAGCAAGGCACGCATTTTAGTATCCCGCAACGTGCGTTTTGATAAAGGAACCTTCTTCAAAGGACTGGAGAAAGAGCCTCCTGTTGCTCCGGAAGTATACGAGATGCTTTTGACAACAAACGAGCAGGACGAGCCTCTCCGGTCCCGAGAAGGACTTGCAGATGCACTTGGCCTTTTGGAAACGGAAGCGCCAGAAGCAACCACCACCGTAACCGAGCATCCGGGTCAAGATTCGGGGGTGGAGGTGCCAGAAGAGATCGTCGACGACCAACCTCCCGCAGAGGAGGTTGCACGACTGGCCCAGAAAGTCGCGGAAGACGCCGTAAACGTGCGACGTCAAGCCGCGCAAAGAATCCCGACTCCAGATGCTTCAGAAGGCAGCCAAACAAAGGAGCCGGTGCGCGGTTGGGAGCCGGAAAACGACTTCAACAGCGGCCCCGGCGAAACAGGGGGTGGCCCTGCCGACCTGGGGGGTGACGAGGATGAGGCGCCAAAGGGGCGTCAGCGCTCGCTTTCCATAACGCGCTCCCTCTCACAATACTCGGATGCGCGGGAGCACCAACCGAGCACTCCAGAGCCCGACGAGGGCCCGGAGATCCGAGATACGATAGTGGTCCGAACCGATCAACCACCACCAGTTGTTAAGGAACAACAGCAACCTTTCCCGCCCGCGCTACAACAACAAACGAGTGCTTCGCGAGCAACGGCGCAGGCGCGACCTGCTCTCCAAATGCCAACCGCCCAGCAGTCCGAAAGGGCTTCTAGGGCGGCGAGGAGACAAAGGCTAAGGGAGGAACAATCCCTAGAGAGAAAGGCTAAACAACAAAAAAACCTCATCAACTACGTGTTCGCCACGCTAAACGGCAAGGAACCTGCGGATCGGCCCAGTGAAGAAAGAGAGCTTAAACAACGGTGGGATGACTTCTTCTGCACGTTTCTGCCTGATCACCAGAAAGCGGTAGCAAAGAGTCAAAAAGGCCACCGTCCCCTTCACGAAATCGTCGCGGCCTTGACCCTCAAGACGGCGGACAGGCTCAAGTACCAGGCAGGCAAAAAGATACACAGAGACGCACTACAAAGCGTCCCAAAGTCTTGGAAGGAGCTTGACAAGCACCCGTTGGGACCCCAGTTCAGAGAAGCCGCACTGGCGGAAGTGACGGGGTTCATAAAAAGAGGCATTTGGATTGAACTACCGAGGTCCGATGCCCTTAACCGAGCGCTCGATATCAAGTGGGTTTTTACCTACAAGTTCGATGAAGACGGATACCTCGATAAGTTTAAAACAAGGGCAGTTGTCAGAGGTGATCAGCAACCCCTAAACTCCCTAGAGAGCACCTACGCGGCGACACTGGCTGCGCGGACGTTCCGGATCATGATGGCGATCATGGCCTACTTCGATCTGGAAGCTCTACAAATGGATGTAAGCAACGCGTTCCTGTACGCAGAGCTCGGTCCAGATCACGACCCAGTTTACGTCAAACTCCCACCCGGATTTGCGAAGCCTGGGTACGTTGCCCGCCTAAAGAAAGCCCTGTACGGGATGAGGGACTCTCCGTTACTTTGGTACAGGGAGTTAGCCAAAACCCTGCAGGAACTTGGCCTAAAAGCGGCTGCAGACGAGCCCTGCCTTTTTATAGACGAGGCACGCCATGTCTTCCTGCTCTTCTACGTCAACGATATCGTACTTCTTTACCGTAAAGAGCACGCGAGCAAGGCGCGCCAAGTGCTCGAAGGGCTCAGGGACAAGTACGAGATGCGCGAAGGACCTTTGGAATGGTTCTTGGGCATTAGGATCACGCGCAACAGGGAGGAACGCACAGTTACCCTATTGCACGACTCTTATATCAGCAAAATTGCCCGCCGCTTCAACCTTAACAACAGATCTACCTTCCCAAGTACGCCAATGCCAGCCGGGGAGCTTTCAAAGCACTCGGGCACGGCTACCGCGCAAAAGGTTTTAAGCTTTCAGGAAAAAATAGGATCAATACTCTATACCGCCATCATGGTACGACCGGACGCAGTACAAACAGCCTCGGCGCTTTCCAAGCATCTGACCAACCCCTCGCCTGCGCACCACGATGCCGCGGATCAAGCCATCAGATATCTGGATGGGACGAGGTTCCTAGCTATTAAGTACGGCCACGGCCAGGAAACCGAGCATTTGAGCATCGCGGGAAACGCTTCCTACGCAGATGATCCAGAAACAAGGCACTCCTCAGAAAGGTTTATCATCTTTCTGTTTGGGGGGCCGGTTATCTGAAGGGCAGGGAAGCAAAGCACCGTAACAACCTCAACCACTGAGGCAAAGCTTTTGACGCTCGCTAAAGTGGCCAAAGAGACCATGGCTTTAAAAAGGCTCTTCCGGGACGTGCAGCTGGAGCTTGGCGAGCCCTGGAGGATCTTCTGTGATAATAAGCAGACGATCCGCCTAGTGGTTCAGGATAACGCCCGGATAGCTACCGCGCTCCGGCACGTTGATATCCAGAACATGTGGTTGCGCCAGGAGCATGCAAAAGGCTCGTTCGAAGTAACGTATCTCGAAACCTCGCAGATGCCCGCTGACGGCTTGACAAAGGCCCTACCCAGGGCCAAGTTTGAGCACTTCAGGGCGCTCCTGAGACTGCACAACGCTGTCCCTGAAATATCTCAAGAGCGCGCTTAAGCATCGAGCATAGGCATCACGTCACGGAAGCGCACCAAAAGGGAAGAGCACCCAGAACCAGGTGGAAGGAAGGAGCCTCCTCGGGAGGGACCGACCCTACGGCCCGGTCCCCACTACCGAGCATCCGTGACCCCCGGTCAAGTCCGATCAACACCATGCCGAGCACCCATGAATGCGGGATGCAGGCTCGTGATGCCCTCATTACACCTTTCCTTTGTTTACAGCCTGTCCCCTCCGGGCATCGGCTGGGGGGTGTGTCGCAAAGGAGCGGGTCTCTGCGGGGGATCTACCGGCAAAGCCGTGTTACAGGACCCCGGTGCCCGTTAGAGACCCTCGTCGCCCTCGGCCGGTGCGTGACACGCACCGGCCGAGGCCGACGAGGGCTCGATACCCTTACCGCGCACCCGTGTATATAGAGCCCGAGGGTCTCCCACCCTCAACAGACCTTTCCTACTAGTTCCTTAGAGGTAGTAGCCAATTCAAACGGTTTACTGCATGCACCTTTACTTTGCAACAGTAGTTCCATGGAAAATCCCCCGCCGGTTTAGCGGCATTTCCGTTTTCGGTCACTTCTCTTTTTGGTATAGCGCTTCCCGATTGAGCTTTCTGATTCGAGCAATCAATCACCTAGGTATCCACTTTACAATTCCCACCCCCTCCTCTTACACACCCAGCCAGCCAATTTCGTTAGCTACCCACTTTCCTTACTTAGGTTATAGCTGCCTATTTCCACGCTGCTTTACGTCCATGCAAATCAACTGCTCATTCCTTTCTGCCTGGTATGGTGAAAGAGTATACTTTTAAATTCTTTTTCTTTTCGTACTCTCTAGCTATTTACATCTCAAACAAATCTTTTTATTTCTCTCATTTTCACATATCTATATTTCATTCCGGTTCGGCTTATGTAGTCCTAATCTTGCGTTAGGCTAAATATCGGGGAGGCAGCTAGGCCTACCTTACCTTTCCATTACACAATTTCTTTACCGCTTCCATTCCTTTGCCAAATTTTTAACCACATTCCTTATCTTTTTTAGCCAAATTTTTAAAAAGGCAGCCGGAAAACCCGGCCCCATAAGAACTGCTACATTGTAAAATCGTCAAGGTTATATAAACCTCGTCAATGATCTTAACCAGGTTTTACTCCCGTTTCCACAAATAGCACAAAAGAATTCACAATATTTTCTAAAAACGGTTTGTATTAGTTTATTAGCCCGGTTTAATACCCAGTATATAACTCCGCAGCTTTAATAACAGCCTCCCGCAATATAACCGCGGAGCTAGTAATCTTACGAACTTGTCCTAAAAGGTGGCTCTTCCTAACTTTAGGGGCAAGTGAGTCTGCCTTCCTATCGGGAAGTTTCTGTAATAAACTAGGCTGCAAATGTATTATTATATCTCGTAAAAAACCGGCAGCTTTATTAAGCAAACCTAACAAACCGCGTTACCTTTAAAGCTTTCCCCTTACCGTTTTCCTTAATTTTTTTTTCGGTATCTCCGAAACCAATATCAATATAAATAATAATTTTAATAATGCCTTAGCCAAATTTTCCTACGAAAGCTAATTTGGCTTATCGTATTATTGGTTTAATAGGGTTATTAGTAAGCAACAATTAGCCGGAGGGGCCGGAAATTTGCTGTAGGCACAACGCTTAAAAAAAAATAAATGGATACCCCTCTTCCAAATCTGCGGAAATCGGAGGGATTAAGCACTAATAGCAAAAGGTACGTTCCGTACGTGTTTATAATGTACCAGTCATTTGCGAAACCAAATTGGACCATATAGCAGCGGTAGCCTGGTGCGTATTGGGGAAAAGGAGCGTTTTAAACGCTAGGTGGTGGGGTAAGATAAAGTAGATAGCAGGGAGTCCGCTGCAATAGGTCCGAATATTGCATGCTTACTGCAAATAAGGTAATCCCAAAGCGTAAACACTTTTAAAAAAGGCGAGGTTCTTATCGCTTCCTTCCCCATATTGCCCCGACACCAACCGCCGAAACGCCTCTTTTCCTAAAACCGTATTAAGCTACCGCCGCCGCATATTCCAGCTCGGTTTTATTACTAGCCTACTAAAGTACAAAAAAAGCTATGTTACCTTTTGAAAAAAGATTTGGTTAAAACATGCATATTGAAATTGGTTTTCGGTAATGCCGAAAAAAAATCAAAAACGATAGTAAAGGGTAGGCTTTAAAAGTAACGCGGCCTGTCAGGTTTACTTAATAAAGCTGCCGGTTTTTTATAAAATATAATAGCGTACCTGCAGCCTAACCTATTAAAAAGACTTGCCGAATGATGGCAAAGCAGATTTACATGTCCCTAAAACAGGGGGAGCCGTTTTTTAAAACCATTTTACGATAATGTAAGCTTTACGGTTACATTATAGGAAATTTTCGACGAGGATACAATTGGAAACTTGGCAAACAAAAAAAGTAGCATGGGAAATGTGCTGTAAAAAAGCAACACAAACGTAGCTGCTTTGCCTTTATTTACATATAAATACCATACTCGTTTCTATTAAAAAATGAAAGCAAAATTTTTTCTACATCTAACACTACAATTTAAACATATGAATATTTTGTGCTATAGCCCAAATTTTTATCCAGCTTCATTATAATAGCCCTAATCTCTTTTAATAACATAACAATTTACACCTTTCCTCCCCCAAACGCGCTTAAACTCGTACAATAACTACGAAAAAACATAGCGTTAAACAATTTGTTTAGCAAACCGCACTAGGTAGCGGTTCCTAACCAATCCACCTACGGCAGCATCCCCGGACCCAGGGCTTGCTCCGTTAATACTTAGGAAAGGCCTCCAAAGTAGCGAGCACCTATCGCCCTAATGCACGACACCATTAGTAAAAAAATAACACAATTTTCGAAAAGCTACTGCGCTAAACTCAATTCCTGTGTCCTTTACCCTATTCAAATACAGCCCACTTAAATGCAGCATAAAATTTAAACAAAGCCGATTTTAAACTTTGGAAGCAGTTTATATGTTAAAACTTCGGCTTATGCAAGCGGCAGCAGCAATGAACCGCTAATATTCCAAACGACCAAATTAAATAATTTTTTTAGCAAATCTAGGAAAGTTTTCCTCGGAAACGGACAATTACCAAACCCTTAGTCCAACGTCGCTTAATATTACAACCAGCCCTTTTCCAAAAAAATCTATACGAATTCGGAGTTTAATCCTTATGTCCTTACTGCTACCGCCAACTTATCAATCTACGGCCTTTTTGCTCCAAAGCCAAACAACGGCGCCTTAAACACTAAAATCTTTAACGAGCTAGCTGCACCCGTTCAGCAGGCAGCTACATCGCCCTACATTTCGCTATTAGCCCCTAACCCATCCACTTACGGCAGCATCCTTAACCCTAAACCCTACTCCATTTAACCTTAGGCTGATGTATGGCTTTAAAAGCGGCGAGGAATTGTTTTTCAATTATATCAAATCGGCAAAGTTTTAAAGTCTACTCGAAGTTACCGCGCCGAGCTTAAACCCGATATCCCTAGCCCCAACCAAGAGCAAGGAGTTTTCGCAAAACCATTTTCAAACTCTGGATACAGTTCACTCGATGAACACCTGCCTTATAAAACCAATCGCACTATTAAATTACCGTTAATGATAACCGATCCCAGTCCAAGCGGCAAAAAACGCCCAGCGTTTAAGCAGGATGACATACCTGTTAAGCGCAGGAAATCCGGCCTTAAAGCCGAACAATCGGCGGACTATCAATCCGGGGTTGTTCAATATCGTGGCAATGACAGTCAGCCAAGAGCGTCAACAGTAAACCAGCAACGGCAAGTTTTTGGAATCACTAAACCGCACCAAGAAGACCAGTTACTGTCACACGGAAGAACCTGTGGACTCACCTAATCGGCCCCACAAAAGGTCCGGGAACCGGTATAGGTGCCCAACGGCCCCGAGGCCCAAAGGCCGAAAGCCGGAGGGGCAGTGTGAATCATGTATTCAATACTTCGCACGGATCACAGGGTGGTTTATATAAACCCTGCCATCTCCTATATCCTCCATAAGAGATTCCTTCTTCCTCAAGCATCTCTTGAGCCCATAAAAAGATTATCTGCAATCTAGAGATTCTTTCTCCAAACCGTCTTTAACCCTTTGTTACAAATAATCTTTCTACGCTCTGCCCCCTGACGGAAGCCTCACTATCTTTCCTCCTAAGCTCTGGAAAGGCCCTGTCAGTCGGCACCCCCAAGCCCCAACTGTTGCTTTCTTTAGCGAATAAAACCCTGGGGCTACACCACAAACATTTTGATTGTCACCGGTGTTTTCGAACGGGTGAAAGCGAAAAGAATATACAAGACGGTCGTTTTACCTTTTCAATCGCCCTAGCGAAATCACGGGATTCTAAAGGAGGCAGGAAGATCTCCCTTGTACGTTTGGGACTTTACGCTGCCTAGGAATATAGGGAACCGGACCCCCTCATTTCGTTTGCAACGATATCTCCTTCCCTACCAAGCGACTTCGGCATGCCGGCCGGGGAATTAATAAAATCCCCTTCTTTGCCCAGCGATTCCGGTATACCTGCCGATACGATGCCGGCCTAATTTGGAAAAGCGGCCGGAAAAGCCCCCGAAGGCCTCTCCCGGTCTGCACCGGAAGAACGTTAAAATACCCCTATGCTCGACGATTAGGGGGCACTTATCCTTTATTCGGCACCCCCCTTCGATATAGCCTTTGAACAACAAGCCCTTATATCCGTAGGACGCTTTCAGGACCCCCCGGGCTGGATGACCGAAATCCAGCGGGAATTCATTAGTACGCACGAAGCAATTTCGGCCCTATCCCGAAGTGTGAGCCAGGAAATCCTCGCCGACCGGGAACAAATCCGCGAAATCAGGACCCATTACGACCACATCACCCACGCGTACAGTACCGTCGTTTCCTTATATAAGGAAGGCCTAATCGCTTCTGCCGAGCAACAAAAGGCATTCCGGCAACGGATTATCGGAGAAAGCCAGGCATTTGCACAACAAGTTTGGGCTACGATTGCTACTTTGGCTAAAGAGCAACAAACACGTTCGGAGGCCCTAATTCAGCTCCGGGACGTTACTCGGGCCCAACAAAACCACTTGCAAAACCTACAAGCACGACTTTCCACTTTCGAAAAGGGAGTCACTAACTGGGCCGTCGATAAGGATGCCCAAATCCAGGATCTCCTAACCAAGGAGCATATTTCGCCCGAGGCCCTCACCGAAGCCGAGCGACGCATATTGGCCCAAACTCGCCAGCTTGTTAAGGACGCCGTACGGGAAAGCCGGCGGCTTACAGCACAAGGAAAGCGGCCTAAATCAGCTACTATACTCTCGGCCCTGCAACGATCGTCTCAACAACCCGGATCAAACCGAAGCTCTCCCTAGGACGTACCCGTCCCTACTAAGGAAGATAGGGCCGAAGTTAATACCGATATACTTCCGCCTTCCGCTTTTAAACAACCTTCCCCCCGAAAAATTTTCCTGTCGGACCCACTGTTAGTAGCCGCTAAGGAATCCCGGCCATTTTGGTAGTGGTGCCACTAAAAATAAGCCGGCAGCACAACAGGGTCTAACAGGCCATTTGGCTCTATCTAACCCGCGTTCTCCGACTCCTTTCAACAACGACGTCGGCAACGCAACTGGGCCAAAAGAGCAGAGAATGGCTGGCAAAGGTATGCGGGTGCCTATTGCCAGTCGAGGGGAAAGCCTGCACCCTATCGCCCAAAGCGCGCTTCGCGCGCGCCGAAACCTTCGACAATCGGGTGCTCCAACCTCCGCGCATTACCAGACCGCCCTTCGACTTCCTTTTCGCTTTCGCCTCGCGCACCGAGCCGAACGATTCGAACGCATAAGAAGATTGCAGGCCGGAAAGCAGTTAAAACACATCGGACGAATAGCCGGCCCGGCCGCCGCCGTCCCCCGCCACACACGCGACCCTTTCGGGCGTACACACACGCGACCCTTCGGTCGTACACACACGCGACCCTCCCGGTCGTACACATACGCGACTCCTCCTCGGTCGACCGCATCCCAACGATACGCACGGCGCAAGATTGGCCTGCTTAAGCTTTTGCTTAAACACGCACGCGCAAGATTGGCTTGACGCCCGCGCCTCTGTTTGTTGCCACGCGGTGACTATACTGAAGTATAGGTGGTATCGCACGCGCAAGATCTTGTCGCGGCTCTGTTTGCCAACCGTGAAGTGTTACGAATTACCGTGCACCACGTTAGCAAGCCGCGCAGCGTACTCGTCCGATGCGCGATAAACACACAAAGAGCACACAGGGTTGGAATTAGGCCCTCCAGCCCCCGAATTTTCTTTCTTTGGCCGGGCCCAGGGGGGGACTATTGCGGTACCTCCCCGACCAAACCCGGCCGTACTCTATTTCCGGCACCTTGCCGGCCGACCGCTTTTCTCTACCACCAACAACAGCGCTCACAGCGCCCCGGCGTTTATTCGCCCCTTCTTTTGCCGATTGCCCGCTCACTAACAAAGAGCGCCGGAATGCGGCCCGAACTTCGTATGCCTTGGGCTTACCCCTTGGTTTGATTTTGTTAGCCGCCTCGATAGCAACATATAGCCTCGTGTCAAGCTTAGGTAGCGCTAGCACGTCGTATGCCCCTTGGGAGGCAGGGACTGGTAGATCCCGATCCACCGACGTTAAATATACTCTCTCTCTCTCTCTCTCTCTCTCTCTCTCCGCTTTTAAACAAACAAGCTCGATGGCGTGGGAACGGATCGTCGGATCGAACGCCGGCTTGCTGGCCGCACAAATGGAAAAAACCCTAAAGGATTCACAAACCCGAGAAAACCAAACCCGCATAAGCATTACGCCGGGACGGACACAGGGACAACCCGCCGGTAATCCGGACTTTTCGGACTTTTCGGAATCGGATGATAGCGATAATAACCTACCACCGAAACCTCTTAACCGAAGGCTACGGCTGTTCCGATCACCCTCTCCGCCAAGCGATAGGGCTTCGCAACCCCCTAGGGGAATTCCCTAAAGCACGGTTTTTATAGTCAACCCCGTGCAACTTAAAACCCCCAGCGCTTTCAAAAGGGATCGCACCAAATTTAAAGATTAGTGGTTCGTGGTACAGGCTTATATAAACGCCTGCCCCCAAAGCTTCACGGGTAACCCGTACCGCATCATTTGGGTTGGGTCCCTCCTAAAAGGAGCCGCCCTTTAATAGCACGTAGCCAGGGCACGTTCATTGGAATCCATAAACGTTTAAAATTCCTGGAAAAGATACGTTTCGTTGCTGGAAGAACATTATAAAGACCCTAACGAGGAACGAACCGATGCCAAAAAGCTCCGGTCCTTAAAGTACAACGGCGATATCGTCGGCTACCTAACGGAGCTGGGGCAGTATAATATCACTACCCGATGGACCGGTACGACCTTCCGGGATTTCGTCCGATCCTCGCTACCCGAAGGTATCGCCGATTTGGTATATGCTAATAAAGGTTAAATCCTTACGGACGACGCCGAATTCCTCAAAGCCTTCCAGGAAGCAGGGATCACTTACGAGCAAAAGCTCGCGAATAAAGCCTCCATTAAGGCTTTAATGCAAGGAACGGGCTAAAAGGAAAAGGGAAAAGACGAGCCCGTTTCGAATCAGGAGCGTTCGAACGCGGGCCGTCGCCGCGGCAAAGGCTCCAAAGACAGGAACCCAAATCCATCCTCAAGCTCCCGTTCCGGAAAGAAGGCTAACGATAAAAAGGCCGCCGATAAAAAAAACAACATTTGGATTACTACCAAATTGGCATTCGAAGGAATCGAACAACGCGATATCGACGCACGAAAGTTGGCCAAAGCCGACTGCTGGCGCTGCGGAAAAGAAGGGCACCATACGTTAGAATGCTACGCCAAAAAGGACACTAACGGCAAGGAACTCCCTCCTACACCAGCAAAAACGGCCGGTGCCAAATCCATTTTTAAACGCCCTGCAACGGACGAACAGGAGGAACAGCCACAGGCTAAAAAGGCTAAAATCGCTGGCCTCACCTTAAAAGCCCCGAGCGAACCACGAATCTTTGAACTATTAGATTCGGAATCGGACGATAACTGTTAACAACCATCAACCGTCGCTGCTGTACGAAGGCCCTTAACGGATAAGGAACTCGCAAAGCCAATCCTTCGCATATACATACGGGCGAAGGGATCGAAGGAGATACTTATCCGGGTCCTTTTAAACGGAGGCAGCGATACGAAGGTTATATTAAACAAAATAGCGAAGCAACTTCCGGGTCACCTAGTTAACAAAGCTATCCCTCGCGTAATAACCTCCTTTTTAGGGAAAATCGAACCAGAGGCCGGAAAGCAACTAGTAGTCGACGTTACCCTCCGGCACAAAACGCACTATTTTACGGAAACGTTTGAAGTTAATCCTACGGATCCAGATTGCGATATTATCCTGCCTTTCGCATGGCAAAGGCAATACCTACCGCTGGGGTTACTGGATCGCGACTTTCGGGATATCCGGATGAATTCGAACAAATGCCGGAAATGCAACAAGCCCCGGGCCCGGAAGCTATAGGACTTACGGCCTTTAAAAGGCTTACGCTTTCGGAAGGATATAAAAACGGTCGAACCCGCAATTATTGCGGCCATTAAATACGGGCATAGTATTCCTTCCTTTAAGGAAGTAGCTAAAGCAGATTCGGACGGCTTCAAATTGGTACTAAAGGAGTTTAGGGAGTTCCTTCCTATTATAACGGAAGCGGCCGCTACCCGTTTTCCCGATTATTAGCCCTAGGACTACGAAATTCACCTAAAGGAAAGAGCCCAATTAACCCATAGCCCCTTATACCAAATGAGCTAAAGGGAGCTGGACGTTTTAAAGCTTTGGCTGGAAAAGCATATGCGAACCGGCAAGGTTAGGCCATGCAAAACTGCTAACAGTTCGCCTTTTATATTCGCAAAAAAGAAAAACCCCTTCGATCCCTTAAGGGTAGTAGTCGACTATAGGGACGTAAACGTTAAAACGATTCCGATTCGGTACCTTATCCCGCTTATTACGGAACTCCAGGATCGATTTCGGAATGCTAAATGGAAAACGAAAATCGATTTTAAAACCGGGTTTAACCTAATTCGAATAAAAAAAGGTTACGAATGGCTTACAGCTTTCCGTTGCAAATACGGCGTTTTCGAATTTACGGTTATGCCTATAGGCTTTATCAACGCCCCCGCCACCTTCCAAAGCATAATAAACTATATCTTTATGGATTTTATCGATACCGGGCTCCTCGTGTATTTGGATAACTTCCTAATATACGCAGAAACCAAGGAACAATACGATAGTTTAGTAAAGGAAGTGCTTCGCCGCTTTACTAAATATAACCTGGCCGTGGCCCTTCGCAAATGCGTTTGGGGGGTATACGAAATCGAGTTCTTTGGTTACATAATAGGACCCGAAGGCATCGCTATATCCAAGGATAAGGTTGATGCTATTATCTAATGGAAAGCCCCTAACTGCTTTAAAAATTCCCAGTCGTTCGTCGGCTTTGCCAACTTTTACAAGAGGTTTATTAAGGGGTTTTTAGGAATCGTTAGGCCTATAACGACGGCCAACGCCCTACTTAAAAGCTAATAGCGATGGACCCCCGAAATGGAACAGGCCTTCGAAGCCCTTAAAGTCGCTTTCGTTTCGCCTTCGATACTCCGGCATTTTAATCCGTTTCTCCCGGCGTAAGTCGAGGTAAACGCTTCGGATTTTGCCTTTGGAAGGGTGCTATCCTAAAGGGACCCCGAAACCAACAAACTGCACCCCGTTGCCTTCCATTTACGAAAAATGTCGCCCGCCGAAATCAATTATAAAATTTACGATAAGGAACTTTTAGCGGTCGTCGATTGTTTCGCTAGGTGGAGGCATTACTTCGAAAGGGCAAAGTACCGGATAGAGGTTTATAC
Source organism: Falciphora oryzae (assembly GCA_000733355.1). NCBI lineage: Eukaryota > Fungi > Ascomycota > Sordariomycetes > Magnaporthales > Magnaporthaceae > Falciphora > Falciphora oryzae. Next base: position 48,394 of record JNVV01000085.1, read on the forward strand.
GGATTACCGGAACTTCGAATATTTCCTAACGGCTAAAGTTTTTAATCGAAGGTAAGCTAGATGGGCACAATAACTGGCTGGTTATTGGTTTATAATCAATTACCGGCCAGGAAAGCAAAATGAAAAGGCCGATGTGCTATCGAAATTACCCTAACACAAGCCTAAGAAAGGGGGGAGTAAGGATCAGCCGATTACGACGATCCTGCAAAAAAAACACTTCCCAGTAAAAATTTCGGCTTTGGAAGGATAAGGAGATAACCCTATGGAAGAAGCTTTGCCGCAAGGAGCACTTTTTTTCCTTCTATCCCCAGGCCGGCTTTGCAGTATTCCAGTCCTAAAGTGGGTTACGGAATTTACTAACAAAGTTAAGCAAGCTGGTATATCGGATTCCGAATACCAAAGCCGCTTCTAAAAGCCCGAAAAGGGTGAAGAAATTAAGGATGGCCTCTTTTATTATAAGGAAAGATTGTGGGTGCCAACGGAGGCCTTACAAAAGGAAGTCCTCGAGTCCGAATATGATATAAAAGTCGCTGGACATATGGGTATGGATAAAACCCTCGAGTTAATTACTCGGCACTTTTAGTGGCCTAACATCGAGGCAAAAGTCCGGGAATACGTAAGGGGATGCCTGGAGTGCCAACGCAATAAAGCCTTAAGGCATGCCCCCTTTGGACCCCTATAACTTATAGAGCTGCATTACCAGCTTTGGAAAACGGTGGCTATGGATTTTATTACGGACCTCCTTTTAAGCGATGGGTGCGATTCAATCTGGGTAATGGTAAACCCCTTTACCAAAATGGCGCATTTCGTCCCCCTTAAGATCGAGGGTAAGAAGTCGGATGATCTTATCCGCATTTTCGCTAAAGAATACTGGCGATTGCACGGTGTGCTTTTGGATATTATCTTTGATAAAGATTCCAGATTTACGAGCCACTTATGGAAAGATTTTTTCCGTTTGGTAGGTATTAAGCCAAGAATGAGCACTGCCTTCCATCCCTAAACGGATGGACAAACCGAAAGGTTTAACCAAAACCTGGAGGCTTACCTTAGGTTTTTTGTAAATTACGAAATGACCAATTGGGTCGAGCTATTACCTACGGCGGAATTTGCCTATAATAATATATTTTCGGCAAGTACCTTTATTACTTCCTTTTTCGCTAACTACGGGTACCACCCAGCTTTTAATAATCCCCTTCTCCTAGGACGAATACGCAATCCAGCAAGCCAACTTTACCGGTATTGGATGACCCAGGTGCACGAAAAAGCCAAACAACACCTCGAGAAAGCCCGGGAACGAATGAAGCATTGGGCCGATAAAAGGAAAAGCCCCTCGCCGGTTTTTACCGAAGGATAGTTCGTTATGTTAAACGCCCGGCATATAAAGACCCGTCGCCCCGTTAAAAAACTCGATGCTAAAATGTTCGGGCCCTTCCGGATCCTTAAGGTTATTTCTCCTACGGCGGTACGACTGGCCCTATTTAAAACCTGGAAAATCCATAACGCTTTCCACGTGTCCTTTATCGAACCCTACCGCTTTGGCATTCAGGCACGACCTGACTTTGACCAGGTATTGCGGGAGGCCCCCTCGGTTATAGGAGATTTCGTTGTAGAAAAGGTTATGGATTCTATGGATACAGGCGGAAAGGTTCGTTACTTTGTCCGATGGGAAGACTACCTACGCAAAAAGGACTGGACGTGGGAACCTTGGGAGCATTTTGATACCGACGGGTTTAAGCAACACGTTGTTGCCTTTTATCGGCTTAACCCCGATAAGCTTAGGGACCCCCGCGTGCTACAAGATATAGGCACAGCCGCATCCTTTAAGCGGGCTTTAAAAGGTCTCGAGACGCGCCCTAGGAAGAGGAGGATAGTGTCATACGGAAGAACCTGTGGACTCACTTAATCGGCCCTATCGAAGGTCCGGGAACCGGTATAGGTGCCTAACGGCCCCGAGGCCTAAAGGCCGAAGGCCGGAGGGGCAGTGTGAATCATGTATTCAATACTTCGCACGGATCACAGGGTGGTTTATATAAACCCTGCCATCTCCTATGTCCTCCATGAGAGATTCCTTCTTCCTCAAGCATCTCTTAAGCCCATAGAAAGATTATCTGCAATTTAGAGATTCTTTCTCCAAGCCGTCTTTGACCCCTTGTTACAGTTACCAACTACGGAGCTAGCAGCAGAGTCCGTGCAAGAGAAGGATCCCTTTGCCGACATCGAAAGCTGGTACCGAAGATCAAAACAGCCAACGGCTTTCCCGGACGACAATTTTAAAATCAGAAGTCCTTTACTTCTGGCCTCCTCTCCTCACCGACAAAACCGGCAAAGCCAGGCAGCACTTCGACCCGACGAAGATGATGGCTAATACCTGGTCAAAGCTATTCGGGCAAAATGGAACAGATGGTTCCTTGTCGAATGGGTTGGACACAGTGAGCAAGATTGGGTGCATTGCAAAAACATTTGCCCAAACCTTGTGAACGAGTATGAAGAACAACATCCAGGCGTCAATTTGGCGGGGGACTTGGAAATATCAAATGCGAAGAGACGCGGAAATAGATGGCGGTTCAAAGTATTATGGAGTTATGGCAAGAGAAAGCATAGTGTTTGGGTGGAAGAAAAAAAGCTTGATCGAAAGCTGGCGGAGAAGTATAAGTCACTGACCGCAGATCACAAGTTACCTGCGAGAAGACGGCGGATTTGATGCTTCTGGGGAGGCCTGGCTTTATATCTTAACGTTTGATAAATCAAACGGGATCAGTTCACGGGTTTTATATAAAATATTATTGAAAACGAGCACCGACTGTTGACAGCTGAATGACATTAACCCCTCAGCATGTAACAGATTCTGCCGGCAGGAAATATTAACTCATGCCTCATTTTTTAATGGTAGGAAAACTGTGACCACATTCAAAGCATAAAATTCTGCCGGCAGAATTTTTTGTATTATGTAATTGTATTGTTATATTTTTCTGCCGGCAGAATATAGTAGCATAACAAACAGTGCTGGAGTTTTCTGCCGGCAAAACTGTAACTACATTCGAAGCAAAATTCTGCCGGCAGAATTTCTTTGTGCTATGTAATTGTGCCGTGCTTTCGTAAACTCTGCAAGTGGCTCTTCAAAAAGCTACGAATACCTTGGCACGCCCCTTATCCCCGCCTTCTACTAACTTTTAGCCGTTTATAGATTTCACATTTGAGGCGGCATCTTTTGTCGAGGCAGCCAATTAATAAGTTCTCGCCATGCCCCTTATCCTTAAATTTTACATTATGAGTAGACACCTTTTGTCCATGGCAGCCTATCAATCAGCACGCTAGTTGTCAGAGTGCTGACGATGAAATTGATGCATATGGGTGGAACTGTTACAAAGTGCACAAACCATGTTGGTTTGTGCATCCGCCGACAAAAGGAGGAAATCATGTACCGGACGCGACGCGTGACAAACGTGACCCCGAGAGCAAAAAGAAACAGCGCTATCGGCCTACAGTGTGTTACAAAATGCAAATAGACCTTAACTATTGCGCTGATAAAATGCAGGGATTTGGAAAGTCCACTGCAGCGTTTTTGGAAGCCATTAATGGCGTTTTAGAAGCAGCTTTTGGTGCAGATTTAGATAAGCGTGCCCCGCACGCCCCTCCTTCGTACACTGACTTCATTGCATCCAGAAAAAATCACGCCCTCAAACCCAAGATCGGCTTCAGTCTGCACCCTGGTCTAAGCACCTTGCCCCACAAAAATACCTCTTTTTCCAAGGAAAACGGCGTGCTGCAAGCTGTTGATTGGCGATAGCCTTTAGATTCGAACACACTGTATGGACATTGGCCTCGTGGGTGACGTCATCATAGACTCGCC